>BGPR01004465.1:0-11692 GCA_013235015.1 Araneus ventricosus | reverse complement strand
AAATTTGATATGTGGTATTTGCACCAAAAGTGTAGATCTAAATCAAATTTTGAACAAAATACTTCAAAGGGAAGTCTGTATATCCATCTGTGTGCATGGGAATACAATATCTCAAAAACGTAACGAAGTAAATAGATGAAATTTTGTTTACAGTTTTTACGGCCAGAATTGTTGATTTGTACCAAATTCTCATCCGAATTCATCGATGGGTTCACTGTATGTCCGTCCGTTGTACATGAAAAAGTTAACTTTAAAAAAAATATATTGACAAATGGAATTTGGTATGTGTTCTTAACACCAAAATTGCAGATCTATCCAATTTTGGACGCAATCAATCAAAGGGAAGAAATCTGACATGCACACTTAATTCACTTCATTATAATACGAAACTGAACCCAAAACGCTCCTTATTATGTAAGTAAAGAAAAATCTAGGATTTTTTTAAATATTTACAGAACCAGAAGAGTTGCATTGCAGGTCAGCTTAATAAATCCATGAAGTAAGTTCAAAACAGAGCCTAGTCGTCGAGAATTTCCAAACCGAAAGGTCAAGCAGTGTGTCCATATAGGGCTTGGCGACACTCGGAGTCGGTGGCAACCCAACAAATCGAGGGAGGATGAGGGCCTAAGTACAAATGCCAGTCCACGAGACAATCCATCATCATCAACAATGAATTTTGCTCCCGACTTTTTTTTCCTCCGTCTTCTTCTCTCCCAGAGAAAGACGATGCCACTGTGTGCATTTAGAGAAGGAATGTTGACTTTACTTTGCACTCCGCTTCAATGGGGTCGTTGCCAAAATTCACTCCAAACTTAAAAGGATTGCTCTCCTTATTCAGGATCTACTGCGCTGAAAGGTACAAAGTGTTGTAAAGTGACGACTGGAAAGGATTTGGCATGCGTTCGTTTGTACTAATTTATCGAATACTAATTTTGCAAAGTGCATGCAAAAGTTTTTGTTTCTCGTTATTTGACTCGTACACATATTTCTTAAAATTTCTTATTCATTTCACATAAAGGAATTTGTTTAAAGTTGACTTTTGCAAATATTTATATGATTAATTTTTTCCGTCGAGCAGTTTAATGTTTAACTATTTGAGGGTTTTGTTTTCTTTGCTGTCTAATTAGATGACGCATTCTGTTTTGGGAATGTATTTGATTCCACCAAGAGTCCATAGAATATTTGAGATAATTATTTAGTACACAAAATCTCCTTTATGAATTATAACGTCTATGCACAACTCAGGACCCAACCGAAGTGTGCGGTACGGAGCCAAACTTGAATTTTTTTTGGTGATAAATCGCCAAATGTGGTAACACAATGTCGCACAATAACAGAGTAAATGTAGTAACATGGCAGAAGTTTGGCGAGTTTTCTATGATTTGGCGCCAGCTTGGCGAGGGATGTACCGCTTTGGTTTTACCCAACTCAGTTTTAATTTATATGTTGAAACTTAGCTAATTCGATGTCGTACGACGTACAGACAAATCATTTAAGTGCTTTATTTACAGCCAATTCAAATTCCTTTCTATTGTGACTGTCTATAATCGGTCTCTGGTTCAACCAGGTTAACGAGCTCTTTTAAAATGCTGAATTAACAAATTATTATTAATATTGCATTCTAATAAAGGGAATTTTCTCTTGCCATTTTATGTAATCTGTCTGCTACCAGTTTCCGTTATATTCCTATGTCTGGCTTTACTGGAGTCAGTGGAATAGCAAGAGTAAGTGGCTCCCGGGTCATAGTATGGTTTTTTCGCCATCAACTGTACCTTAGCTTGTCTAAACGGCGCCCGGGAAATCGTATTTGACTTAAAAAGTGACATAAATGCATTAGCGTTTCGCCACAACAGGCAAATGGTGAACGGAAAATAATGATGATTTCTTTTTATCCCAGTCGCCAATATTGGCTTAACAAGCGTAAATGGCACCAGGAATATGGTATTTTTAGGCCTCCTCATCGTATTTTGCATTGAAAGTGGCATACAAAAAGTAGGTTCTGACTCCATGGCACCCATATCCCCTTGCTCCCCATGAGAGCATACCCCGCATATTGGGGTATGCTCTCATTTCCGCATCTCCGATATAATAATGGCCATGAAGTAGACATTGGAATTCATGTCTTGAAACTTAAATCTTAAAATTCCTCAGCGAGTCTTGAAAAATTCTGTTATTATGGAAAGTGCTTAAATAATTTAATTCTGTACTGGATGTAAAATCAAGATGTTTTGATGCCAACCTGGAATACGGCTTCCAACTAACATGTAATCACCCCGTTACATTACACAGGTTAATTACAGATGGTTTATTTGAGATGTCTATAACTAATTAATGAAGAATGATACAACATACACATAGTAGAAGGAAGTTCAAAGTTTGTTTACTCAGCATTGCCGGTTTACAGCATTTCCGTCGCATAATTCAAACGTTTGACATAGTTTTCCTTCTTCAATTCCTGCATGTGAATTCTGTATGGTATTACCTGCAGCTTGCCTCTGAAAACGCGCCAAACCGTTCTCTGTGGAATTTGTAGCAACTACCGGCATCGTAGGTCGTTTTCCTTAAACTATGTTTTAAAAAAAATGGTTAATTTTCTCAACTTTTTGTATTGATACACTTGGCCAGCCGCCATTTTTTGTTTTGCTCACAAATTCTGTGTCGACAAGCTGCCGATACTATCTACCTAAGCTTTTGGTGTAAGACTGTATCACTGAAGAAATCTTCTCTGTATTTTTTTTGACGGAACGACATTTTTCAAACTCCAACATGCAGAACTCCATTTATATAGGAGATGCTATTTTTTCTTATGTCACTATCCCGGTTAACTGCGTTTGTTCAACAACGAATGAAATTTTTAACTTTCTTCTATTACTCTCAGTAAATTTTATCTTTTGTAATGGTTCATTAAATATTTATAACTATTAAGTAAGTAATTCGTTGTATGTAAAAGAAATTCGTGGACAATTTTTAAGATGTTTTTTGATATTTTATAGGTAATGAGGGATAACAGAAACTGACGGTTCATCGAAGTTTCACTGTACATCCTTTCTTGAGAGACTCAGATTACCTTCATATATCAATAGAGTCAATTCACGTTTACGGGACGCTTTCAAAAGCGCCGTAACAATTTAATTTTGGACTACATTGCACAGTCGTCAGGAAGGGAAAAAAAGTGACGGCAAAGAACTAAATTGATAAAATAAAATATAAAGAATTTTAGATTTCCACATAGATACCCTAGGATCTGATTATTGTATATAATGCTTGTAGACTAATAAACTGTATAGAAAGATGTTTGTTTAAAAACGGGTCCGAAAATGAAAGGAATGCGAGGTATAATATAAAGATTCCTTACTGAAAAAATAAAAAGAGAAGAAATGCATTTTATATTCTGCCAGCGCATTAGAAGGAACATCCTTTCATTGTCGATGTCAAGGCTTCACAGATGAAAGGGGATTCATTTTATGCAGAGTTCATCTCCCTTCTTTCTTTTCTACAATCCAAATTCAAATTGCACTTATTTTTGCTTTGCATAAATTTCTTCATACTAAAATAAAAGAAAAAAGAGAAAGAATATATAATGTAGGCATTATTACAACCTGTTTTCCTGATTCCATTGTCCTTACTGACACGCCTACGTTTGGCATTAATATTACGGAGACGATTTTTGCATGCATCTGATTATTATTGATCATCTCATAAGAAAATCTTACTGACTGGGTTGCAACTGTGTTTCAACTTACCCGTTCTTCTTTTAGCACTGACCAGAAAGTTTGAAATATATGCTATATATTTAGCATTTTTATTCCCCTCGCGTTTTATTCTATATAATACTTAGATGTCCTAAAAGGCGTATAATGTTGCATTTTGCAGAAAAACATTTTGTTATCATTTTCTTTCATGTTCACAATGTTCAAATCTATTATCATATCGCATAATTAAACTTTGTCTGCAATAAAAATTAATGTAAATTGCTGTCAGAATTCTTTGTTTTGTTTTTTCTGTGACGCATTTACAAATATTAATGATGAAAAATATTCTACCATTTTGCAAGTTTTAATTTTTTTTCATCTTTGAAGTCGTATTTTATTATTCAGTGGCTTCAGATGACTTTGGCAAAGTGCGTTTCACAAATATCGTGCTTTTGCAATACAGTATTTCCAAAACAGCTTTGATGCATCTCAAATATATTTCATTTTATTGGAGTAAACCTCAAATAAACTGTTTCTAATGTCAAAAGAAATTTCTACTTCGTTACTGAAAGTTCTAAAATTATTTTCATATTTCAAAAGAAGGAAAGGAAGTTTGTCGCTTTATAATCTAGCTATTGCCCGTTTTCGGTAGATTATTCAATTTGCTTGTATTTAATGACTAGAAAATAAAATAAAATAATTTATATTTCCCTCAAATTTTAAATACAATCCGGTACCTGTGCCTACACCACCCACCATGTCTATGTCTGCTTTGATCAGCCACAATGACTAAAACTGTTATGTAATGATATAAATATTTTTTATTACGACTTTTAATTCCAAACGTAAAATTGCCATTGACTTTCTACACTGTGTTTACATCAAGTGTGGCAAAGTAATATAGCTTTTGAAGTTTGAAGAATTTGCTTTTCAATCAAAAAAATTTTAATGAACTATATGTTATCCAACTATCTATCAATAAAAAAAAATGAAAGTTCCTCTTTTTACTCACCAAAAGGAAAAAATTAAGATTATTAAAAATTATAACCAAAATGTGAGGTACAGCACAATTTCTTAAGTTCTTTTTTACCTCCATCTCTTTTCGATAAAAATATTTTGATGGTTTCATTTTCACTCTAAATTTCAAAACTAAATTCCAGTTTTTCAACTAAATTACAAGGACACTCATATATAAGGCAATGAAAAATAATTTGAAATTATTTAATTGAATTTTATTTTATAGAATTACTTGATTAATTTTCAAAAAATATTTCAAAGAAATAAAATTTTCCAAATTATATTTTATTATTAACACATAAGAACTTATCATAATATAATTATCGTAATGTATCAAAGTGTCAATGACACTAAACCTTTGTTATGGAGACGTAGAATTAGCTTATAAAAGTACTAGATAAATATTTAAATATTTACTTTAAGGTATATTTTCTAAAATGAGTTGTTATTTGAAATTAGATTTCTTATAAAAACATTTAATCCGCATTTCTTATTTTCATGGAAATTGCTAACATTTCCAGTATATTTATAGAACACAATTTAATTCTTAAAAATAAGTCTCATCACTCAAAAACAAATAAATATTCTTCACTTTCTGTATCAAAAGATTTTCAGAAATGGATAATAAGCATAGTAAAAAAATAATAATTTCGCTATTGTGGAGTAATAACCAGCCATTCAAAATAAATTCCATTACTCAAAACCTTCCACGAAATATAAAAACAATTCCTTTTTATAGCAGTACCTAATTCTCAGGTCTGACCATAATTCCACCATTATGAAATAACAAAAACAACTGCAGCCGAAAGAAGAAGAAAAACCAGAACCTTGCCAAAAGTAATTTCTAAACGCACCCCGCAGCGAAACCGCGGACTAAACTCGGGGGAGTTTGCATTTTTTCTTCCACTCCTTCTCTCTGGTTCGCGTGAGAAATCTTTTTTGCAGCACTTTTAGAGCGTAAGGCCCCGAAGTGTTTTTTCCTCCACTTTATTTTTTTGATGCCGGGCCCCCCCCCCCCCTTCAAGTTCTTCATATTTTGATGCCAGGCAGCGCATAGATAGTCTCTAGGCAGGGAGAAGAGACCGAAGCGAATTGGCATGTTACGGAGGAGGCTCCAGGGAACGGCCTGATGGACAATGGGGGGAACTGCCGATAGAGACTGGGAGTAATTCGTCATGGTAACCATCCCAGACATCGCACACTTCCTCCGCGATTACAAACACACGCCGACGATGGATGACATAAAATAGCTGTTAGATATGAAGCCGGAGCAGCTTTTTTGTATTTTGTTCCCTTTCGGAGCTGTTTAAAAAAATGAAGAAATAAAGGCTTTATTTATTCAGCCGAGTGCCTAATAAATAGCGAGATGAATCGATGGAAAGGGATTATTGCAAGACATTCATGTCCTGACAACATTCAAATATACATGCAAATGATTTAGATCCTTAATCTTTTTTTAACGCCATCTAATTTATAATTACAGTAAACTTTCATTACAACGATATCCGATACAACGATAAATCTCTCTACAACAATAAAATTTTGTAGTCCCGGTGAATTTGCATAGAATATAATGTTAATCGTCCCTCAATATAACGATATTCTGTACAGCAATAAACCCCTGTACAACAATGGTTCTTTTTTTTAAAAATCTCAACAGCATTTTCTTTCTCTGTAGCAATATTTCTGTTTCCAAATATGATGATGATACAGTTCCATCGCAGTCTTTATTGACATCCCAGGACGCTCTTCAATCAGCTCTGTCCCTATGGGCATTTTTTTCAAGCCTTTCATCCACAAATGATGATCATTTTCGTGCATTAGACTCTATGCAAACCTTGTTAGTCGACCTAACAGTTAAAGAATAAATAATCAAACGTAAATATTGGATCTTTTTAGATAAATAAGTTTCTCAGGTATGTGAAATATTTTATTGTATAGCTAATTTTCAAATTTTTGTATGCTTTAACAATCATTAACACTCTGGTGATGCTTTTACTGCAAAATGTATATTGTTGTATTGTGTCCACATTAAAACAACCAAAATTTAAGTTTTTTATACCGTAATTATATCGTCCCTCGATATAACAATACATCCCTCTATAGCAATATCTTTATTTGGTCCCCAAAGTATTGTTGTAACGAGGTATTACTGTATAAACGAATTACTTCTACTTATATCTTAGATAACCTCACTTTTACTTTAACTTGCAGAATCACGAGATTTTTCGGGGAAATCCCCTTTTCGAAAATACTATATAAGCTCGTCGCGATATTGCCACGTTTTCTTGTACGATGTAACTCCTTCCTGGTAAGACGCGCCGCCTTTGCGCGCAATATCCTAACAATGGTCATGGTGTAGACTTTACTTTTGAAGATCTTATCATATCATTTTACCGATGTAAAGTAATATTTCTAAATTCAAATAAACTTATTTGGATTTTAAATGACTGTCACCTTCTTACGTCTGCCTCTACGCATCAACTATCGAAATATCATTACATACAATTCACTAAATTTATCTGGATTTTTATTATCATATCGTTGTCGTTCAAGCATAAGTTAACAAGTCCGTAACTATAGTTATAAAATATAGTCAATATAAACTTTATTAGTTTTGAGTCATTATGATAAATAGTAAAAATTATTCTACAGATTTCTGGTTCCTACGGTTGTTTTATTGATGTTTAAATAACAGATTAATATCATAAAGTAATTCATTGGAAATTCTAATCTACTGCAGTAGTCCGTCAAAAGGATTATTGTGAACTTGGTGATTTTTGCTTCAATGCCGACGATATAATATATTTTATAGATGGATAAGCAGGTTGGAAACTTTATGAAAGACGCGAGTGTTTCCAGTAATTACGTCATGTCTTTTAGTATTTTCTTCCTATTGCAATGTAGTAGGAATTCCAAAACTGCTACGAATGATGAAAACAAGTGGTTACCTTTTCTTTTCATAATTTATTCAAGAAAACTGTACTGGTGATAATCAGATAATCGCTTCTAAAATTGTAAATTCTAAATCCAAACAGAGACACGTAATGTAATATTGGTATCGTAAAAATTTGACTTCATTTCATTTTATATAGTTCTTCACTACAATTAGTAAAGAAAATCACTTGCAAAACTGAATTGGTTAAGACATTTTGCTGAAACACTTCAAACAACTGTTCAGTATATTTTCTGTACCTATTATTCATCCTTCATTTGCGAGTTTTTCTTTCCTACGTGAATGTGTGCTTAGACTTGCTCAAATTTCATCATCCGAAAATAAAGTATTAGTATTTGTTCTGAAATTGTTTGTTGTTGAATTGAATAGACTCGCAAAATTAGATTTTTTACAAAAATTAAAAGCCCTTTTTACATCATTTAATAATTAGCTTTAACTTTTTGATATTTTAGCATAGATCAATTAGTGTAAGTCAGTTTTATAGCAGAGGGATGGTGGTTGTTCATAGTATGAGAACTATCATTAAAGACCAAGTAATTCGTCAAGTTAACCATCCCAGACATTTCACACTTCCTCCGCTATTACAAACACTCGCCGACCATAGATGATATAAAATACAGGGTGGTCATAAATTATTGGACCCATTTCAAAAATTAATAAAAAAAAAACCCTACAATATAGCAACATCGGGTTTGTTTTAAAATGAGAGACAAGCTCAAAAAGTATTTTTCACACAGGTTATGGCGCACTAAATCTACTGCAGCGTGATATTCCCAACGCAAGTTTCAAAATGGCTACCGCGCAGCAGAAGGCACGCCTGGTGCGTCTCTGGATCCATGAAAGCAAACCAATTATAACAGTTCAAATAAGTTTTGGCGTTGAGAGTTGGTATGAGCAATTTAGGAAAGGTGCTGGACGACCATTGGTCTCAAACGAAGCTGTTGAACAAGTGAGAGAGTCTTTCACTCCTTAATTGCACACACCAATGCTTAATGAAGTTCTTACTTGGAGACTGACAATTTCAATACTGTAACCGAAAACGTCTTTGAACTGTTGCAATGGATTTGCTTTCGTAGAAACAGAGACATGCCTTCTACTGCATTGTAACCATTTTGAAACTTGCGTTGGGAATCTCCCGCTGCAGCAGATTTAGTGCACCGTAAAGGTGCGTTACCTAACTGAAAAACACTTTTGGAGCCACTCTCTCATTAAAAAAATTTAAAAATAATAATAAAAAAGGACGAAGTTGCTGCATTATAGGGACTTTTTATTATTATTAATTTTTGAAAATGGGTCGCATAAATTATGACCACACTGTGGATGCTATACTAGAAAGGATGCTGCATTATATCTTATTCCTTTTCGAAACTTTCTTAACAATCGTGGGTAAAAAAAGGCTTTATTTATGTATTCAGTCCAGCGGCTGATATCGAGACGAATTAGAGGAGAGCGATTATAGGTATTTGGAATTTTAATCGCCAGTGACCACACACGATCTGTTTTTGTCTAGAACAAAATCGTTAATTTTAATGGCTTCTTAAAATTATTCTCCATTCTGATTTGTGATCTTAGTTTAAAATTCTATTCCAATCACTGTTTTTCTCTGTTTATTTTTTTTATTTCAACTGCCGAATAATAAAAGAATACAGCACGATAACAGAATGACAATGATGTAAGTATAAAATAAGATAGCCCGCTCTCAGAATAGAAAGACGGTGGACAATGGAGTAACTGTCGATCGAGACTGGGAGTAATTCGTCATGGTATCCATCCCAGACATGCCGCACTTCATCCGCGATAACAAACACACGCCGAAGATGGATGACATAAAATAGCTGTTATGAAGGATATCGCTGCTGCGACTGTTTTATATTTTATTTCCTTTCAGGGTTTTATAGAAATCGACAGATATATTTTCTTATTTATTCCTTTGACTTCTTACTGGCGGTTAATAAACGGCAAATGGAATCAAGGAATGGCAAAACGATTGAAATTTAAAAAATTTCTAGAAAATTCGGTTCAATCGATTATTTAATACCAAAACAATTAAATTAATTTAAAGTTAAATTCATGTTTTAAGGAGACTAAGCAGTATTATCTGTGTTTTATAAAATTTCTCAGTTATATTTCGATAAACATGTTAAAAACATTCGAAATATGACGAATTATCTTTTTTAAACCCACGTCGGCCCACTCACCCAAAGGGTTTAGAATTTTTAAAGGTCGATGTGGGAAAAAACGAATCATCCTTGTAATCCAAAAGCGGTTGCTTTTTAAACCAGCAGGAGTGGTCTTCCCCAAACTTTCTCGTATACTTACCAAAAATGTGTCATTTCTCCTCCCCTTTCCGCGTGAAAAATAATTGCGAAAATTCTCTAACTCAGAATGCCACGACTATCCAAAAGTTTCTTTTGGAGCGTGCGTTAAGTCGAAAGGAGGGTATTAGTAGTAGCGCGATTTCGAATGTCATGAGTATCGCCAATAAGAAATTTGGCCTTGTTAGATAAAGAAAATCTAATACGCAATTTTAACGCCTTTTTTCACCCGATTTAAATGAAAATTGGACACAAATCTACCATTAGGGTTAGAAGGTCACATACCAAATTTCATTCATTTAAGTAGTTGTATTTAGGAGTTATGGTGTTCAGAAGTATACGATCATACAGACAGTCAACACATTGACGGATTTGACCCAAAATTTTACACAGACCTACATTCCTGATGATAAAACTGTGTACCAAATTTTATCCAACTAACTATTCAAGTTTTTGAGTTATAGTGTTCACATGAACGCGGACAGACAGACTTTCCGTGGACGGATTTTATCCAAGATTTAATAGAAACCTACAAATTATGCGTGAAGATACCAAATTTCATCCCAGTAGCTCTAAAAGTTCTCGAATTATCGTGTTCACAGACAGACAGACAGACATAATTCCAAAATTGTGTTTTTCGGACTCAGGTAGGTCTAAAACGTGGAGATTCGTTAAAATCTCGAGTTCTAATTTTTTGATGATTACAATACTTTCTCTCTGTGTACTTCGTAAAAATGAATCAACAGGAGTGTTCTCTAGTTTACTTTCTCTTTCACTTGAACAATAGACATGTAATATACAACATTTTTCGTAGTATAGAGAAGAAAAAGGGTCAGTTTAGTTATATTAGCGTCCCCCGTTGAAGCAACACAAGGGCTATTTTGGGGTGGACCTCGTAATTTTAAACCTAGGGCAGATGACAAGGACGACACCTGTGCTGGAACCCCCTCTCCAAACTTCCGCACCACACTAGTGGGAGGAGGAAGAAAAGGGAGTATTCATTTTGGACTCTTTCCCTTTAACTAAGTTGGTCCAAAATTTGATGCACGTCTACAATTTTGGTGACAAGACCATAATTATATTATGGACTGAATTAATAGTATGTTCTATAATTATTAATTCTGGTGATATAATTATATGTCAAATTTCATCCATCTAGCTCCTAGAGTTTTTGAGCCACCATATTTATATGTACAGGGCTGTACAGACAGACAGCCTTCCCATTGATGAATGTCATCCAAAATTTTATAGAAATCTACAATTCATCATCTTCCGTCAATTTCATCCGTCTAACTATTTGCGTTTTTGAGTCATCATGTTCATATGCACAGGGATGTACGGACATACAGCCTTCCCATAGACGTATTTCATGCAAAATTTAGAAAATCTATAATCTATCTTCCGTCAATTTCTCATCCGTCTAACTCTTTACGTTTTTGAATTCTTGATTTTTTCCGGCGCGAAGGTCTGAAACTTCGAGATTCTTCAATCTCGTGAAAATTTAATTTGACGATTACAATAAGTGTATTTTTATACTTCTGAGGCTCGTCTTGCCTTGTAGTTTGGTATGCACAACAGAATAATAAATAATCCGAGGGGTGCTAAATTTTTGCAATTCCGTTACCAATTTTTTCTATTTTTATTTTAATTGAATTTTGTTGTTTCTTAAGAATGAAGAAACATATTTTGGATTTCAACCAGAATTCTTTACT
>BGPR01004464.1:96423-111666 GCA_013235015.1 Araneus ventricosus | reverse complement strand
ACCACTATACAATTCAATATAACTATTTAAAGATATAAGCTTAAAAAATATAAATTTGTGTACAACCCCTCATCTTTTAGCTTCTCTTCGACAGGAGCTAAAATTCTGCTCGTTGTAATGCCGATATCTTTCTGAATACTACTGATATTGAACTGAATATTGTTATATAAGTTGCCCTATATATCTGGCTTTAAAGTTGTGAAAGAAAAATTACGCTATGTTTCGCGCATGCGCAGTAAAACATTATTTACTAAAAATGCTCATAATTCCTGTAATATTCAACAATTCTTTTCCAAAGTTTTACACAAATGCTTCTCTAACATATTGTCATCATTTCTGTAAGTTTCGTATAATATAACAGAAAACTCTGCATGTTATAAGCAAAAAACAGGTGGAAAAATTTGAGATTTTTTAAGAAAACCTTTATATCTTCCCAAATATTTGAGCTGAGTTTACAAAAATTCCTGTAAATATTATGCACATTAAACATTACCATTTCTGAAAGTTTCATCTTGTTATCTGTATTCTGTGAAGCGGGGTGGGCCAAACACCTTTTTGTCTTCATCAGTTTGTAGACGGTCCTCTAATTGCCCTCAGGACCGAATCTTCAATGTAAAATGTCAGTTATTGTCTATTCTTTACATGTACGAAGTTTAATGGTAGTCGGTTAAATCATTCCGGAGAAATTCTAAAAAATGTGAAAATCTGCAAGTGTCCGGATACTTTTGGGCATATAGTGTATATATATATATGTATTATATATATATTATATATATGACGAAATAAGGATTTCTTGTATTTTTTGCGAATTTTTAAAAATAAGTCGATTTTGACGCGTTTTCTGGGCGGAATGTTTGAACCGCTCATTTCTCCTAATTTATTAAGAAGAGAATGTTGGGCGTGACTTCAGTTCGCTTCGCCAGAGAATGACATATTATTCGAGATAGCCTGTGCAACGCCGGACCATGCAGCGATCCCGATTTTCGCAGGGTTATTTCCTTCCTTCGGTACAAAACTCAGATAAAAATCAATTCCGGAATCAGATGGATCAGAGATTCCCAACCTGTGATAAGCGTTCCCCTGGGGTTTCGCAAAGGTCCATTGGGGGTACGCGAAATAAAGTTGTTAATGGCGGAAACAAGAAAACATATCTGATTAAATAAGTTTTAAATTAGTTTGTATTAAGTTTTAAATTAGTTTTCTCTGGTCTATCTGATTCCGGAATTGTTTTTTGTCTGAGTTTTGTACGGAAGGAAGGAAATAACCCTACGAAAATCTGGATCGCAGCGTGGTCCGGCGTTGCACGGGCTATCTCGAATAAAGCGTCATTCTCTGGCGAAGAGAACTGAAGGTTTGTATTAAGTTCTAAATTAGTTTTTATTAATTTACTTTAATTAATTAAGTTTTAATTTAGTTTAATTTAATTTAAATTTTAATTGAGTTCTTTTTTAAAAGGATTAAAATTTCCAAATTTTTCCGTATGTAACTTACAGAAATTTCCTTGAAATTTCCACTTCAATATATGAATCTTACAGAGTACGTAACAATTTATTAGAGGAACATAGTATCAAAGTTTCATGTAAATACGTTGAAAAGTAAAGGAGATATTAATATTTTTATCAAATAATTTTTTACTGCACATGCGCGAAAGGTAGCATAGTTTTTCTTTCACAACTTCAGAGCCATAACTTATATAAAAATTCCAGTTCAATGCTATTGAAATTCAAAAAGATATCGGCATTTTGTACTCCCTCGCACTGATGAACGAAAATCTGAGCCGTTTATCATTTGTGAGGGGCTATAATAATCTAGCGCCCCATCAGAACTGTTGTTATTAATTTCATCGCCTATGGCGGAACGAAAATACCTACCTCAAAACACAATCGAGAGAAGTGAAATAATTGAAAAATAATCTGTTCTATGATTACCACCCGGAAATTTTTCAAATCGGTGCCTTTTCAAAAGATTTTGCTAGCCAGCTTCTGCCACTTTCGTCTGCATGATTAATTTCACAGTTAAATTATTAAAAAAAGCATTTATTATTTTCGGTACTTACGGGGCCGTTCAAATATTACGTAAGCATGTTTTTGGTATTTTTTGACCCCACTCCCCCCTTGTCAGCAAAAATAAGCAAATCGCAAACCCCCCTCTTATAATTACGTAAGCATACTGCAACCCCCCCCCCCGTTCTTTTTTTTTTTTACGAAACGTATAACAGTAATAATCTAATTTTAAAAATTTTAGGACTTAATTCAAATAAAAAACTCTAACTCGCAGCTTAAAATGGAAAAAAAATGTAAGTTTAATTTACTTACAATTTCAAGTTTAAGCTTACAAAAATCAAGTTTAATTTTCTTTTGCCACAAATTTAACTTTTTTTTTCAAATTTAATTTTTTAAAATTAAATTATTTGTGCAAGTTACAAGAGATTTTCGGAAATAAAGTGATTTTAATGTCTTACGTAAGCATCACTCATACTCCCCCTCCCCCCGGGGCAGGGAAAGTAAGCAAATCGCAAACCCCCTCCCCCCCCTTTGGGTGCTTACGTAATATTTGAACGGCCCCTACGTATTAACGCCGCTGAGGCTACAGATTGGCGGTAATGCGCCAATAAAGAGCAATCTTGTTTACAAAAACCGCCAGATTGGCGGCACTTAAAAACCGCCAAATTGGCGTTAATACGAAATACAAAAACCGCCAAATTGGCGGCACTTAAAAACCGCCAAATTGGCGTTAATACGTAAGTACAAAAACCGCCAAATTTGGCAGCACTTAAAAACCGCCAAATCTGTAGCTTCGGTGGCGTTAATACGTAAGTACCTTATTTTCAATATATTTATTTAATACAAAAATGCAACAATATACTTCATGTTTAAATTAATGTATTTTGAAATGAAGAAAGCGGAAAGTCTTACCCTGAGTAGAAATTTTATTTTGTAGAAAGATAGACTGAAATATATAGAAAAAAATTATATATTTCATATAAACTATAAAACTTTTATAATTTTTTATAGTTTATTTATTTATTATATTTATTTATAAAATATAATAAATATAAATTTTCTTTAACTTTTTTCTTTTTTTTTCAGCCTTTGCGACTGATGGTTCACTCACTATGTCGTTCTACTTTAACTTTGTTCTCTACGAAACATCAAAAAATCACAACTACCTCTACAAACAAAGAGGTGTGATAAAATTATCGATGTTAACTTAACGTTGCTTTTTTCGATTAAAGTTCTTGAAAAACGATAGAACGCAGAACACATGAAATCTGTCCAGAGTCAGACGCCCTCTCGCTGGTATGGAGCGGAAGTTTGGAAACGGGGTACCGGCTTCAGTGCCGTCTTATTCATCAGACAGAGGTTCAAAAAATATTTCTCGTGTTGTTTCAAAACGGGGTGTTAACTATTTATATCTTGGTGTTGAATATGTGCAACAAACCCAACCAGCGGGAGTGGTCTTTCCCCTAAACTTTCTCGTATACTCCATAACACATGTGGAGAAAAGATAAGCTAAAAGGCAGTAAAACGCATCAAGCGTCTCTACCACAGTTGGAGAAAAAAGTTGTAATAGAAAATCTCATCCACATTGCCAGAGCGCCTAAGAAACAAAAAGCATGAGAAACAGAACTGATGAATCAATTGGCACTAACTTTCGTTTTGTTAATAACAACTACTGTCGTTCTGTCCGAGTGAAAATAATGCAAAATCCACTAACAGAAAAAAAATGCATTACCAATTACAAAATAAAACTAACCGTAAATTAAATATGCAACTCTTTTCGAGAAATGAAAGCGAAAGGCAGCTCAAACTGAAACAAGCAGAATTTGGCAGTGAGCCGAGACAGAACGTAGTATGGTGAAGTAGAATCAGAAGCTGGCGTGATTACGCAATAGGACGTAAGGAAAATCAAATTTCAAATTGAACGCCTTTTTTTAACCGATTGACAAAAAAACTTGGATTACAAAATCTACAATTATCTTGGGTACAAAACTTGGATTGGAAAAAATCTACAATTAAGGTTACAAGGCTATATACAAAATTTCATTTATCTAAGTAATTTTGTTAAGAAGTTATTGCGTTCAAAATTATGTGATTATAGAGACCGACAGACAGCCAACCCTTTGACAGATTTGGCCCAAACTTTTAAACGGACCGATATTCCTGATGATAAAACTGTGTACCAAATTTTATCCATCTAGCTATTATTAAGTTTGTGAGTTATCGTGTTCACATGAACGCGGACAGGCAGACATACAGACAGACATAATTTTAAAATTGTGTTTTTCGGACTCAGGGAGGTCTAAAACTTGGAGATTCATCAAAATCTCGCGTTCGAATTTTTTGACGATTACAATACTTTCTCTTTGTATACTTCGTATGCGAGAGAGTAAAAAGGTGTTCAAATTGCATATTTGGTTCAAAATGCACATTGCGACTGTGTGTTGGCGAGGTCACCATCTTCGTTGGTGGCTTGGGCTTGATCTTGTGAAAAGTATTATATCTAATTTATAAGTATCAAATTATTATGTTTATTTTATTTTTAATTGTTTTATTTTAATTAACGATAAGTTATAATTGATGCAAATATGTGAGAGAGCGAGATTATTAGTAACAGGAGGTTGAAAAATCTAAGTCCCTAAAAACATTTGTAAAATTTTCGAAGTCCGAAAGACAGATAACAAAAATAATTCCTTATCTTAAAAATTCCTTATCTTGAAAATTCCTTATCTGAGAAGTGATAGGGAAGGGAGGGGAGAGAAAGTGAAGGGGTGGGGAGAGCCACCCCAGAACCTCAAGAACCTCCTGAATGTCTCGATGTGGCTGAGCTCTCACACTCTACGCGAGGGAAAAAAGGTTGAGAACCCCTGCTCTAGTATGTGGGCAGGAAAGTTAGTGAAAAAAGAGACAAAATAAAAATAATAATAAAAATATTTTGAAAAAATAAAAAGTAAACTACCAAGAGAGTTGAAAAAGAAAAGAAGAGAGGGGGGGGGGGGGGGGGGGAAGAAACATAAATAATACATTTATACCTTAGTTAGTTTAATTTCAGATAGATTTATTCACTTAGTCTGCATCAGGCTATCTTATTCTATGTGTAGTGCAAACTGGAAAAATTCTTTAGAAGCTAATTATTTAAAATTAAAACTCATTAGCCTTTAAACTATTTACTTACAACTAAAAACCAGGAGAAACAAAGACATTTTATTAAAAATGTTTATTTTTCTCCTAGATTTATTATTATAATTTACCTTAATACATAATTGTACAAGAAGACAGAATTATAATAATAAATTCTGTGTATTATATAATATACCTTAATTTATTTATTAATAATTTTTTTAAATGTTATTTTAAAAAATTATTAATAAAGTTATTATAAAAAGGAAAAAAAAATGGAAAAAAAAGAAAACATTCATTGTATGAAACCTCGAAATAATGAATTTATAAATTTTCAGCATTTAAAAAATTATTAATAACAAAAGTCTTATAATCAAAAAATAATTTTTTGATGGACACAGAATTAATATAAATTCCGAACTATGGAATTATTATGAATTCTAAAATAAGAAGTTTATTCTGAACTGCTAGATGGCAGCACGGCCTTGGATATTTTATCAGAATCAATTTCTTCAGGGTTAGGAGAGAGAAAATATAATCGATATTCTTAAAGTAAATATTTACCTCACAGTGTTTTGGGGATTACAGCCTTTGTTGCTTCAAATCCCATAACTCCTATCATTCAAGTTCACAGTGTTTTATACGAAGCTGAAGAAACCCTATTGAAAAAGAAAAAGAATACAGAGGCCTTTCTCTGAGGGTGCCATTTTTTTTTCTCTTGACCGAATCAGATCGGCAATAATTTTAGCTCGTCTTTAGATGGCAATTTTTTCTTGCCTTTTAAGCATTTTGAAACGAAGGAAGATTTTTTTGTGATACTCTTGATCTACTAATGTTTGAACCCGGCACAAGCTAGGAACTCAGTTCTGGAGCATACGCCGGAGACACACTCTTCATCTTTAAATCCTTGAAACCCTATTAAATGGTGAAAGAATAGAATATGTTCATGGTTTTCGTAAAAATTGCACATTAAATCAGCATTAATTGTAAAAATAATTTACAATTAATGCTTAATTGTTACAATTAATTACTAATTAATTACAATTAATGCTAAATTGTTACAATTAATAATAATTACAATTAAATAAAGATTTAAAGTATGATAAATTTTGTTAGTAGTTTCTGTTCCAAATTCTATCTTTTTGATGTATGAGGTCGAGAGTGTAAAAATTAGATGGATTATTTGCATGGAAAATGTCAAAGGGATATACAGGCAGTAACTTTATTGAAAAAAAAAATTGAGTCATTAAATATTTTACAAATATTTTTTAAAACACTTTTTGAACATTTCCGATTAAATTAGTATATGAAGTATTGCAATACTTCCTAATTAATATTTTTCTCCATACTTTGAGAAATTACTTAAAAATAAATAAAAACGAAAAAAAAAATAAAAAAAAATATAAAAAAAAATTATGTGATAAACAGAAACATTTGTAGTATAAGGTTGAAGACGTTCTGGGACATTCACAATCTCTCTTTTTAAAGCAAACGAAAATGGTACATTTTCGTTTCTTATGTATGCTTTCTTATACTCTTTTCAGAAATCGCTTTATTTCTCTCTCTTTTTTTTTTGGCTTATTGGTTCAATCATTCTTTTTTGTGTATTTCAAAGAAAATACTTGCTTACTCATCGGTAGCATAGCCAATTAGTTCTTTAAAAATTACTCTAACTAATTTCAAAATTAATAGAACTTGTAATTTTTTTTATATGACATCTTTCCTCATTAAGAAGATTTAAAATGTAAAATTTATAAACAATGAATTAAGATCTAAAGTTTCATTTCTTGACTTGCAGCATTTTTACTGATTAAACCAGCTAAAAACATTTAGCTGCAATTATGTATAACAGATGGCAGCATGAGTCAAGTTTGTATCAAGACAGGAAGTCTGGAATTCTTACGTGACTGATAAAAAATGCACTGCCATTTTCATTATAGTTATTATTAATGTTTTATACATATACAAACAGATGCGATTTTGAGTATTTTAAGAATTATTCTAAATAAATATTTTTGGCCCTTCGAAATAAGTATGATTCCTCTCTATTGAAGTGGGAAACATTCATATTGGCAATCTACATATTTAAATGATTTCATTAAAACGTTTTGTAGTGAAATGAATTTCATGAAAATATAATTTTTTTACTTACAAGTCATATTTCGAAACCAAACGAGGGATCATTGTATAAATGAAAAACTATAACCGATTTTATCAATGCTATTTCTGCATTAGTTTCAAGAGACCTCTTGCAAATTCAGAAATAATTGGTCATAGGCCCTAATTTCAAGAAAATAAGTTATCATTCAAATTACTCATATTAAAAAAAAATTGCTACTTCTGCTTTATCAAAATCTAATGTTTGCATAATTAACTGATAGGGAAATTTTAAATTCGACAAATAAACCTAATCTAATATATTGTTCGAAAAATACAGTCAAAAATAATAGAATACATTTTTTTATATAAAAATGAAAGAACTGATATTTTAGCAGCTCTGGTTTGGCGCCTGACCAAATGCCGTTCTCTCTCTCTTTTTTTAATATGATAATATTTATAGGCTAACATGCTATCTCTAAATTCCGTCATTCGACATGCATGATTCAAAAAACGTTCAAAACGTTCTACAGGGCAGATTGGTAAACCTTGAGCTTTAAAATTCTCAGGCAGTTACTTCCCGGGTATTAAGTGTTCACTAAAGGGGTTTTCAGAATTTCATATACATTTTTAATTAAAAATTAATCAAAATTTTAAGTTTTTCTTTAATGACTTCGGAGTATATTATAGAACAAAAACCATTTTTAGACCCCATAAAAATGCAAAATTACCAATTTTATTTCCGTGCAATTTCTTGTCTAAAATTTTAATAAATTTTTAAAAATAATTTTTGTTAATTTTGCTATAATGTTTTTCGTTGCCCACGAGTTTCCCTCGGCGCGCGCCAAAGGCGAAGACTGGTAGTAGCGGCGGAAGTGAAACGCGCCAAAGCGGGCGCCATTACGCAATATGGCCTTGCGTCATTGTATGATGAAAAAAAAAAGCAATTTGAACGCCTTTTTGTCAACGTTTTTCTTTATTAACTTTAGAGCATATTATAGCACAAAAACCATTTTTACACCATATAAAAATGCAAAAATACCTGTTTTATTTCCGTTAAATTTTTCGTCCAATAAATTTTTAAAAATAATTTTAGGCATATTTTGCAACAGTATTTTTCATTGTTTCATTTTTTGCATTTAAACACACGCGTGTTACAAGGATATTTCGCATTTCTGTGTCTAATCACTAGTATATAATTAAGGCTAAATTTTTTAAAATAATATAAAGACAAACGAATCAAGCCTGCAGCGTAATCATGCAACGATGTTTCGAACTAGTGGTTCGAATATCCTTTAATTTTTTTTGAAAAACTTATTAAAATTAGTGAAATTGGATGAAAAAAATGGTGCCACTGAAAAGTCAGTTTCTTTTCTCCAACCCACGCAAAGGCTCGCTTTAGCTTTCTTGATTTGTTTTTCTTCGCTTTTTCCAGCTATTTTGGGGTTGCGGTTCGCTTTTATGTTGCCCCGACTGAAAAACATCTGATTTTGTTAAAAGTCGCTCATCGATAATTTTCTAAAATTCACTCATCGAAAGTAGGTGCATCGATAATTTTCTAAAATTCACTCATCGAAAGTAGGTGCATCGATAATTTTCTAAAATTCACTCATCGAAAGTAGGTGCATAGATAATTTTCTAAAATTCATTTTCGAAAGTGGGTAAATTGATAATTTTCTAAAATTCACTCATCGAAAATATGCACATCGATAATTTTCTAAAATTCACTCATCGAAAGTAGGGGCATCGATAATTTTCTAAAATTCACTCATCGAAAGTAGGGGCATCGATAATTTTCTAAAATTCACTCATCGAAAGTAGGTGCATCGATAATTTTCTAAAATTCACTCATCGAAAGTAGGCGCATCGATAATTTTCTAAAATTCACTCATCGAAAGTAGGGGCATCGATAATTTTCTAAAATTCACTCATCGAAAGTATGCATATCAATAATTTTCTAAAATTCACTCATCGAAAGTAGGTTCATCGATAATTTTCTAAAATTCGATTCAGAAATTAAAAATTAAAAATTGGGGTCTATTTAGAGGCGAGGTTGCTTTTTTTGAAATTATATTTCAATTGTATTCTCCTGATAAATATTTTTGCAGCACTGACAATTTCTGAGTTGACGAGCTGCCACTGCTTATTATATTAATTATAAAGACGATTGCGTATGAGAAATAAATATAAATAGTGCGGATTTTTTTCTCTTTGTTTTGTAGAAAAAAATCTGCTTTATATTCAATGAAAAAATAATTAAAAAAATACACTTAATTATCAATTTATACGACTTTTCAGAAAAGAAATACACACTGCTTTGTATTCAATTAAGAGATAAAATACTGCTAAATAAATACTAATTTGCATTCAATGAAGAAATAATTTAAAAAATATATATATACTTAAACATCAATTTACTCTTTTTTTTTAAAAAAAAGATACACTTAACCAGCGATTTGCTTGATCATCGAAACGTTGTATAAAACAGTTGAATGCGTTTTCCATAAACACGGCACTTTTATTTCAATTAAACACTATCAGACGGTGACAAATTATTGTTTGTTAACGATATTGCTTGATTTAACATGTACTTGATTGAGAAATTTACTCTAATTTAAACACGCATATGCAGATAAATGCCGTTACGCCATTTTTGTAAAACTGCTTCACTTAAACATGGCTGGGATATTGGTAAAAATCCTCATTAAGCACGACACCCTAGAATACGGTTTAATTTTATCATGGTTCAGGCGTTAGAGAGGTTTCTGAGTAATAAGACCTTTAAAACGCCTGAATCTTTCATCGAATTATTACTTTTAACACTGAAAGCTGCAATGGAGTCAATTCACATGATGTTATAGTCATATGAATAATATGACTACCAATGGCGAATCCAGGGGAGGGGCTATCGGGCTGCAGCCCCCCCCCCATAGCTGAACCAAAATTCTTGATTTAATTTAAAATCACTACAACTGTTTGATCTTAATTTTCATTTAAAAAGAATAGTAATAAAATCGTGACAACATTGCTTTCTGACTTGACAGGCTCGAAAATTTTCCTACTTTTCTAGTCATTCCACTTGCACTTGTAGCGTTGGCGCGGTCGAAAACATTTTTTGGCCAGCTATTTCATTGTATTTTGTATTAAATTATCAAAAGTATTGTAGTGTTCTTTATTATTCTTTTTGTCAGGAGAGGAAAGCCCGTAAAGTTAAAGTGTTTTGGTTTATATAAGCCATGAGGTTTGACATTCGTCACTACGATACAAAATTTTTATGACCTCAGCCCCCCCCCCAGACCCGAATCCTGGATTCGCCACTGGTACGCCACACAAGCAGTGGCGTAGCTAGGAGGAGTATAGATGTCCCGGGCATCAGTTTTAGGGGGCGCCGTGGAGGCAAGAAATTAATGAATTTATGTCACTTTTTAAAAATCAAATATGAAGGAGGATGCGAAATAATGCTATATAATTTCTCGTGCCCCATTCGCCCACGCTAAGCCACTGAGGGGTGGGAAAATCACATTATGCCCCGGTTCCACTGACCCACGCTACGCCACTGGATGATGACTGCTCAGGAGAGAGGGGGGTTGCCTTTTTTTAACCTTCAATGCAAGTGCCTTCTGTGTCCAGTGGCAAAAAAAAAAAAAATCTTTATTGGAGGCTTGTTTCTTTTAGTTTAATCTACTTGTTGAAAGTTTTGTTTTTTGGGTTCCTCTTTGGGACCGATGTCTTTTGTTGTATTGGTTCCTCTTTGGGACCGATGTCTTTTGTTGTATTGGTTCTACCGTGATATTGTATTTGTAATTTAGTCATTGCTGATATTTGGCGACCAAGTATTCGGTCGAAGTACTTTTGGTGACACAGTGGTGTAGGGATGATATTGGTGGTCCATATTTGGCAACCCGTACTGGCAACTCGTACGGGTTGAAGTTTCTGTTGGCCCACAGGGGTCGGTGTATGATGTTTAGCAGCCCGGAAGGGTTGGTTTTTAATTGGCCCAGTGGGGTCGTGGTGGGAGTGGCCCAATGAGGGTCGGTGATGTGCAGAGAGTGATGACGACGGGCACGCGAGTGTTTCGACATAGCGTGCCCCTAGTTTTCAAGTTCTGGGTCGGGCGTCCCGAGGACGTTGGGTCGGTTCCCCTGGCTGTGTTGGCGCTGGGTAGTAGATTCTTCAACAGCCCTTACGCACCCCTGCCCATGTCCTCGTCGACGAAGACAGGGGGTGAGGATCCTGTAATATATGTGTCCAGTGGCATATGGACAGACCGGATGCCTGTCTTAGAGTACAATGGTTGTGAAATGTAAAAGTGTGTATTTGTCACTTTTAGGGTGGGGGGGGGGCGTAAAAACAATATTATGCGACTGGCACTACTTACCTAAGCTATGGCATTCTGCATGTCATCTAACACCTAACCACCAGTGGCCTAGCTAGAGTGAGTGGCGCTCGGATCATAATACGATTTTTCCACCTCCCCCAATCATTGTTAGGTTTAGTTTGTGTAAACGGCTCCCTGGACGTGGCATTTTTTCACCCCTCATCGTGTTTGGCTTTATAAAGTGACATGATCGCACTAAAGTTTTGTCACCATGGCTAGTGGCATAGCAAGTGTTAATAGTGCCAGCAGAATTTTTCCTCTCCAGTTTTCATAATGGCGCCCAGAGAATAGTGCCATTTTTATACCCCATCATCGTATTTTACTTTAAAAACTGACATAAAAGCAGAAATGTTTTGACTCCAAGGCGCCCTCTAAGACTGGCGCCCGGGGCACTTATACCTCCCTTGACCCCCGGTCGCTACGCCACTGAACTGATAACCACATGCTTTACGCTGTGCTCTGACAACACGTTCTTTTCTTTCCTGTAAAATGCACAATGTTGTATTCCAAAATTAAATTATCGCGACCTATTTGATATGCATTCACATCAGTGGCGAATCCAGTGGGGGGGGGCTATCGGGCCGCAGCCCCTCCAGAGCTAAACCAGAATTCTTGATTTTATTTAAAATCGCTACAACTGTTTGTTCTTAATTTCCCTTTTTTTTTAAAAAAATAATAAAAACGAAAACGTGACAACATTGCTTTCTGGCTTGACAGGCTCGAAAAGTTTAATACTTTTCTAGTCATTCCACTTGTAGTGTTGACTCGGTCGAAAACATTTTTTTGTGTAGCTGTTTCCTTGTATATTTCATTAAATTACCGAAAGTATTGTAGTGTTATTTATGATTCTTATTGCCAGGTGAGTAAATTCTGTAAAGTTCAAGTGTTTTAGTTTACACAAGCCATGAGGTTTGACATTCGTCAGGACATACAAATTTTATGACCTCGGCCCCCCCCCCCCCAGACGCGAATTCTGGATTCGCCACTGATTCACATGATCGTGAAATGATTCCCTTTTAAATGTAATCACTTTCTTCTCACTGCAATTCATATTATTGTCGATTTGTCCATTTTCTAGAAGAGGAAACAATGCATAATAGCCAGGATGACCTTGAAACTTCAACATCAGACATAATTAGTTTCCACTTTTATTATTATTATTATTATTTCAGCATGCGAAGGAAATTTTGGAGGATTCTTCCGGCACTTTAATTACCTAACCTATGTATTAAAAAGAAAAACGTTAATTGAGGTGTCAACAGCGAAACATTTTTTTTTTCTGTTTCAGAGTGATTAGTCTAAGACGGAAAAAAGAAAGAAAGAAAGAAAAGCCATCAAGCACGTGACCATATGATGCATTCAATGACGCTGGACCATAGACTTTAAAAACCAATCCCACTATAGAAGCCTATGGGGAGTGTTATCGATGCCAATGTTTGGCAATATTTCGCTTTTTTGGCGAGAAATGCTTGGTAAAGTTTTTCTATTTCGACGACGACCGAGAGATGCAATCTATTATAAGTATATAAACATTTCTACTTTGTAGTTTTTTTTTTTGTGTGTGTGTATGTTTGTGACTTAAAAGAGAATGAATTCCTTCTCGAGTGTCTTAAAGTTGAAAATAATTTGTTATTAGTTGTCAATTGTAAATAAAGATGGAAGGTTTTCAAAACACAATGAAGAAAAAACTCAGTTTCGCGCCAATCAAAGTAAACGCGGAAACCCTAGCAGGCACAATGATAAACTTGGCTTGGTAAAAGACATTCCCATAGGCGCCTGTAGTGGGATTGGTTTATATGCACGCTTGAACTAGAATTCTCGTTAAAAATCTTGTCGCTTGTCTTTACCGGCTCTTAACTCCTTAAAGAGTCGCATTTTCTTTGCTATCTAATAAGATGACCCCTCCTGTTTTGGAAAGGTGCTGTCGTCTTCATTCATCTAAGAAGGCATAGAATACTTGAGATGCTTATGGATTCTACGTCATTTTTGTGTGAAATTATAAAGCTAATTAATGATTAAATTTTAGTTTATAAGCCTAAAAATGCGATAATTCGATGCACGTCAATATGACGGGCGCGACCATTAAGGGATTAAACATGTAATTTTTATGTCCAATTACGTGTAATTGAGGATGCTAAACTTACAGACTTTGAGCAATTTGTTAAATTCATAACGTTAACTTTTTCTTTCTGAACGCATTTCGAAAGTTGAATAAAATTAAACTGCGTTCCAAGTCATTGTAGATATAGTAAAGTGACGGGGAGGAAGGGGGAGGTCTGGTTTCTGATTTTTTTTAGTATTGGCGCTCAGAGGCGGATTAATCTTGTCGGGGTCCCTGGCGCTGAATTTCTTAGGGGGACCTCTGAAGCATTATACATAAGTATTTGTACATTTCGACTTTTTTAATCTTTACGTTTTAAAATAGTATAGTTTTGAGGTCTTTAGGTCATTAAAAGTACATTTTTACAAACAATTGCAATTATATTACAAGAAGATTTGTGCCCGTCTAAGGGGTCTATTCTGGTACCCCCGGTTGGGTTGGGACACGTCACTTTTCCCGTTGTTAACATGCGAAAAAAGTAACGTCTCCCAACCCAACCGGGGGTACCAGAATAGACCCGCAAGGCGGACTTTCAGCCAGCCAATCATATCTCAGAACTGATTGTCACAGATTTACTCACGAAAGATACAATAAAAAATCTCATACACAATTGGTGCTTAAGAAGTAATATTAAAAATGACGGGAGTCTGGCTTTTTGAACAGCCGCTAATGTTAAAGGCGTAGGACTACTTTATTCGCGTGAATCTTTTGTTTCTCGAAGTTTCTCGTAAGTTTTTAAGTTTAGGTAAGTTTTCTGTAACTTCTGTTGCTACCCTATATCTCTAAAATAAGACATTAGTTATGTTTTTAACATATGTAGTTACTGTTCAGCAAACGGATTCCGAGACGACCTCTTTTGGACGATTTGACACCGGAAAGGGGTGTCAGGCAATGAGTCATATGAGCGTATTTCCGGAGTTGTTTGTTAGATCATGCTCAGTAAAATGTAGACATCACCCTTGCACTCTTCACTTTCCCCTTATTTTGATGAAAATAACTCCGCCAGGCGCATGCGCGGATCGCGTTACCAATTCATACGTATTTTTGTCCAACTTTGCGACTCAGTAATCGCTGAACTGCAATTCCGATTTTCAAATTTTTTTGTAATTTCTGCTGTTACCCTTTATCTCTAAAATAAGACATTAGTTATGTTCTTAACATACAGGGTGTCCAACAAAGGACTCCCTCATTTTAAAATTAAATAACTCGGCAACGGAGATCCATAGAAGAACGAAACCAGTGATATGCTTAGTCTGAAAGCCGTAAAAATCTGATACAAAAGTTTCAAAATTAGTTATAAATGTTGCCGACAGGTGGCGCTGCAAGTAATCGTTGCAATCACATCACAATCGATTCAAATTAGGCATTTTTCGTGCTTGCGGTAAATACTACTGGTAAATACCCAAGAAATATTTACCTACCCACTGGATGTTTACCACCCACATTACTGATCGTATGCGAAAGTTTCGGGAGCCACTCCCGCTGTTTTTTTTTTTGTATTGTTTTAAAAGCTATAACAATTTAAAGTCGGCATCGTTCTTCCTCTA
>BGPR01004464.1:64694-94992 GCA_013235015.1 Araneus ventricosus | reverse complement strand
CACCTTAACCGGATATAAAACTTTAATCTGACATGACAACAATGATTTGAGTTTATTTAATGACCAGCGCCGTTAAAATGTAATAAAATCAAAAGTATGAAAATAACAGTTGTAGCTGCACACTGCCTTCTCCTTTTTTAGGCAGGCTACTAGAGCCATCCGGGTTTTCCATGATGCCTCTCTTTCTTTTTTTACTGTGTTGTTGTTCTCTGTCTTGCGTCTTGTGCCTTTTAATGCACTGTGTCGTGGAACTTAGCCATCTAATAAAAATGGTCCCAAATTGAATTAATTCTTCAACAGCGTATTCCACATAAACATGAGTCTCGTCCTCTACACAGTAATTATAATTTTGAGATAGAATAACAAACATCTCGAATTAGCCGGTACATCCCAGATTGAAGAACGTTTTGGGTATGTCCCAATTCGCATAGTAAATCTTAAACTCGTGTTTTATTTTTATTTATATTTTTTACCTTTAAATAAATAGTTCATGTTTAAAAAGATTTAGAGACTTATTTGATTAATGTTAAAAAAATAATCACCAACTCTAACTATATTGTTTAGCAACGATTCCGAAACCTCCGGCAGCTATGCATGCCAATCTAGATTATTTTCATCAAAATAGGGTGTGAAATATAAAAGTAGAATGGAAGGGGAGATGTTTACATTTTACTTAGCGTGATCTAACAAAGAACCTCGAAATGATATCTCATCTATTGTCTAACACCCCTTCCGGTGTAAAATCGTCCAAAAGTTCTAGATCTCAGGATACATGTTATAACAGCTACGCAGAATATGAGGATCTAATTTCCAAAAAATCAAGTGCATACCAAAATTCTTCTAGCCTCTGAGTAGTTAGCTATTTGATGTTCTAGCTTTAAAGTTCAAAAATTTGATTTAAATTGAATAATTGATCTTTTTGCGTTCAATCAAGTCTCTGAAATCTTAAGAATATTTTATCCATGGTAGTTTAAGAAATTATACACATAAACATGAATGATCTGCTTGAAGTCAGTATGAGAAACGTAAAATACGTGTGGAAACGCCTAGAGGCTAGCAATTAACTAGAGTTAAGTTAAAACTACAAACCTCCGGATTATTCGGAACAATTCATTTTCTCGAGTTAATGCCTTGCTTGACCCCGCCCGACTTCAAGCCAGACGTTTAGTTTAATTTGGAATACCCATGCAAATCTTAAATTCATAACATTTTATTCATTGTCATTCTAATTATTATTATTTATTTAATAATTTATAGGTAATGAGACATACTCATTTGCATTCCTCTAGATGATATTATTATTTTTTAACTCTAAAAATGCACCGAACTGCACCATATTTAAAAAAGAACTCTCCGTATGCATGTGTTTTAAACTGATTTTTTTAAATGTGTGAATTTTAAAGAAATCGTCAATTTTTACAAAAAATATCTATTATTTTATTTAAATTAGTATGTATTACAACACAATCTTTAAAGAAATTCTTCTCTTAAACCTGTGGTTCACCACCGCAAGTGGTCGTGCAACACTATATTAGGGTCGCGCAAGACTTTCGTAGTTTTTTCTTTAGAATCTTTAAACTTGTAAAGCAAGTCTTAAAGATTCTAAATTCTTACTAAAAACAGATTTTTTCTTTAATTTTTGTCTTCTTTTTTCTAGTCTTTGACTTTTAATTCATTATATTATTACGGAATCTTGAAAACCATTTGTTTCAATCAAAATACCAGGTGACGCCATCGCGTGGAATCAAATTTAATTTGATTAATCGGATTAACTGGCAATTAGATCTGAAAATATTAAGAGTATCTTTATAAAAGGCAGTGTGTGTGTGGGTGTGTGTGTGTGTGTGTGTGTGTGTGTGTGTGTGTGTGTGTGTGTGTGTGTGTGTGTGTGTGTGTGTGTGTGTGTGTGTGGTGTGTGTGTGTGTGCATGGCGATATCAGACTAATCTATCGCACTTACTGCCATGAAATTTGGCACACAGGTGTCGTAATGATGACTCAATGCACCTCGAAGTGAATTTTAAAATTTTATCGAGAAATTTTTTTATTTAATTTTTGTGATTTTTCGCACTAATTTCTCAATAGTATGGTTTCGATAAATGTACGCAAAAAATAGACACCATCGGAAAGAGACAAACGATCGTTCTAATTAGTTGTCTTGAACGTCTAAGAAATTTACTAAATTTTGAGAAATTTTGAAATAGTCACTTTATCAACTTTTGTTAGATTCTTAAAATTTCGCATTTGACGTTCTTAGAACCCTATCATTTTCATTTTCTCTTTTAAGCTCGTAACTGAAATGTTTTTGCTTGATTTAAAACAAGAACGGTTAAAATATCTTTTTCGTTTTTTTTAAATTTTTTCCTCATCAGTTCAAACAGTTTTTTTTGCTAGCGAGATTTCAGGAAACATTCCTCAAGGATCTCTTTGAATGCATTGTTGCAATTTCATTTTGGTGCGTGACCTTCCTCTCGGCAGGTGAAGTCTTATATTATCGTGATTCTCGGAGATGATATATTAAAATGAATGGCTTAGATAATTATTTTCGGCAGTGTTCATCGTGTTTCTATGCATCGCATATTTCGTCATTGTCTAATAATGATTTTCACGGTGCAATTTTTAATATAGGTTTGATAATAATGGGTCAGTACTGTTTTCCTACAAAATCAATAATCTTTATCTTTTGTTTTGATTTTGTTTTTAAAACTTTTTCTTGTCATTTAGGGCGTGTGTTTTTTTTCTTTTTTTTTTTCTTCTTTTTTTTTGCGTTTTATTGAAGTCCCATTCCACGGCAGCCGTGCGGACTGATTATCTATACTTATAAAAGGTCGTTTAGGTGTGTGTGCGTGCGATGTCCAGACGAATCTATCGCACTTACAACCATGAAATTTGGCACATGGTAGTCGTAATGATGACTCAATGCATCGAAGTTCGAATTTTAAATTAATCTAGAAAATTCTTTCTTTAATGTTTCGTGTCTTTTGATGATTTTTCGCACTAATTTCTCATACAGAGTTTGAATAATTGTACTGAAAAAAAATAGATGTACCATCGGAAAGAGAATCGATTTCGTTCTAAAGAAGTTTTTTCCTGTCCGTCTACTAATATTATTAGAAATTTTTTGAAAAATATTCACTTTATGGAAATTTTCAGTTCATATTTCAAAATTCCCGCATCCGATATTCTAATAAAGCTATGATTTTCAATTTTTCCGGCTAACGACTGAACGTTTCTTTCGCGATTAAAATAGAAGATGAAAATATCTTTTCCCGTTTTTTTTTAAATCAATTTTTTTCCTATCTAAAGGATTTTTCTAGCGATGCATTCTCCTGCGGAAGTTTCTCCGAGCCCTAACATGTGACATTGTTATTTTCATTGGCTGACGGTGCAGAGCGCAGGATACGTCAACCTTCAACTGAATGAATTTGATTATTATTTCGAGCAGGTTTTAACGTGTTTATTTGTCTCGGATATTTCTTTGCTGTATAATTATCATTTCACGTTGCAATTTTTTTATTGTTCGATTAACAATCTGTACTGTTTTCTGCCAGTTAAATGTCAGATGGCGAACATAGAGAACACGTAAGCGAACAAAATTTCAAAACTCTAGCACATCAGGAAGTGATGAAAATCGATTACAAAATTTCATTTTATACACATGAAACGAGCTGAGTTGAATAAAAATATATAAATACCGTTCTCCACAGATCTGAATAATCCAGCGCATTTTTATTTAAGTCGTTTTAATTTATCATTTCTTAATGATTCACTTTTAACTTATTTTCCCGTTTTGGGATCGCGACAAAATTTTTGTCGAGAAAGTATTTTCTTTCAAAAGGGTTCGAGAGTGCGAAAAGTTGTTTTCCTTATAATTATTATTAGTTATTGATTAATAATAATTATTATAAGTATTATGGAATCCGGAAAATCAATGTTTTCAACTATCGCTGTTGACGCCACCTCTTTGAATCAAAATTTAATTTAATTAATCGATTAACTGATAGTATATTTCTGAAAACACTGAATTGTGTATTATCATAGGAAACATATAATCTAGCAAAATTGATAATTTTTTAATGCTTCTTAATTCATTTTCCGTGCTAAGTCGTGACAAAAAATTCTTGACGAGAAAATATTTTCTTCTCGAAAACGTTCTATAGTGGAAAAGGTCCGAAGAAACCTGTTTGAAAAATATGTAAAGATTTTTCTGAGTTTTTGTTGTTGTCATTATCTCTTATTTTCTCACTGGTATTGTTTAATCTACGCCACCTAACACCTCCTCACACCCCAGTAAATTCTGCTCGAAGACAACTTTCTTCCCGACACGTTCTCTTGGAAGGTGAAATCGAAGTTTTCTTTTTTTTTGCTTTTGTTGTTTATTACTTAATAATTGTTCCCTAAATGGTTGTTTATAACTTCTTAATGCTTGCTTCCATTTTTAAATTTATTTTCCTGTTTGTTTTGGTCGTTCTTACCGCCAAAATATTTTTCTTCAAAAAAGAGGTGCTGAAGTGGTCAAGTCTGAAGAAACCCTGTTTTAAAAAAATACGTAAGGTTTGTTGCATTGTCGGTTCATTATTTTCTAATTTACCACTGGCATTGTTTACGCACGCTACCCACACCTCCTCACACCCTCAGTAAATTCTGCTTCGAAGACAATACTCTCTTCCCGGACACATGCGGTCTTGGAAGGTGAAATTGAAGTTTTCTTTTTGTTTGTTTGGTTGTTTATTACTTCTTAATGGTTGTTTATAACTTCTTAACGGTTGCTTCATTTTTTTAAATTTATTTTCTTTTTTGGCTGTCCCTACTGCAAAATATTTTCCCTCTGTGCTGAAGTGGTCAAGTCTGAAGAAACCCCTGTTTTAAAATACGCAAAGGATTGTGCTATTGTTGTTCATTATTTTCTAATTTACCACTGGCATTGTTTACTGTACGCTACCTAACACCTCCCTCACACCCCTCAGTAAATCTCTGCTTCGAAGACAATACTCTTTCCGGACACAGTGGTCTTGGAAGGTGAAATTGAATTTCCTTTTGTTTGTTTTGTTGATTTATTACTTCTTAATGGTTGTTTATAACTTTAACGGTTGCTTCATTTTAAATTTATTTTTCTGTTTTGTGTCCTTACGCCAAAATATTTTCCCTCAAAAAGGTGCTGAAGTGGTCAAGTCTGAAGAAACCCTGTTTTAAAAATACGTAAAGGTTTGCTGCTATTGTCGGTTCATTATTTTCATTACCACTGGCATTGTTTACTGCTACGCACCTAACACCTCCCTCACACCCCCTCAGTAAATTTCTTGCTTGAAGATAATACTCTCTTCCCGACACATGCGGTCTTGGAAGGTGATGAAGTTTTCTTTTGTTTGTTTTGTTGTTTATTAGCTTAATGGTTGTTTATAACTCTTAACGGTTGCTTCATTTTTTAAATTTATTTTTCTGTTTTGGTCGTCCTTACGCCAAAAATATTTTCCCCTCAAAAGGTGCTGAAGGGTCAAGTCTGAAGAAACCCTGTTTTAAAATACGTAAAGGATTGCTTATTTCGGTTCATTATTTTCTAATTTACCACCGGCATTGTTTACCGTACGCTACCTAACACCTCACACCCCTCAGTACCCTGCTTCGAAGATAACTCCTCTTCCGTGACACATACTGGTCTTGGAAGGTGAAATTGAAGTTTTCTTTTTGTTTGTTTGGTTGTTTATTTACTTTAATGGTTGTTTGTAACTCTTAACGGTTGTTCATTTTTAAATTTATTTTTCTGTTTTATTGTTCTATCGCCAAAATATTTTCTCCTCAAAAGGTGCTGAAGTGGTCAAGTCTGAAGAAACCTTGTTTTGTAAGTAAAGGTTTGCTGCTATTGTCGGTTCATTATTTTCTAATTTACCACTGGCATTGTTTACCGTACGCTACCTAACACCTCCTCACACCCTCAGTAAATTCTGCTTCGAAGACAATGCTTTCTTCCCGGACACATGCGGCCGTCGGTGTTGATTACCGCCTTGGAAGGTGAAAAGCACGGCCTTTTGGATGAGTCACCGCATCGCAGAGTCATCATTACACGAGTTGCCACCGCTTCCGAAACGCTTGAGCGACTCTCTGAGACATTTCCCACCGCTATCGCTCTCTGATGGCTGCTTCATTAGGAACCAACCTTCTTCTGCATTCTTTGCGCTTTGTAGCGTCTCGCGATAAGGAATCTGGAACTTCGGTGAAAATCGTCGGACAGTGAAGGCAAATGCGAAGGGTTAACACACCCAGCTTAATTTAAAGCGTTGATTTCAGTAAATTTCCTTTTAATACCAAGATTAAGGTAACTGAAGTAAAAAATTGGGGAAAATCTATCACTCATACTTTATCATATTTCAACATTTATTATTAAACTAGCAGTACGCGCACGGCGTTGCCGTGGAATCAGGACTTCAACAAAATGAAAAAAAAAAAAACGCCCACATACATGAGAAAAGTTTTGAAACAAAATTCAAACAAAAGATACATATTATTGATTTTCCCGCTTATTTTTTTTTCAGATAAACAATAATAAAAATTGCAGAGTGAAAATTATTATACTGCAAGCTTGGTATGCGAGATGAATAGAATACATTAAGATAATGCCGAAAACAATAATCAGTCATTCATCTAAGGTTATGACGTCACCTCCCTTCAACCAATCACATGCCATCTGCGTTCCGAAGTGCCGTGCCGCGCGAGGAACTCTCCATAAAATAACCTCAACCGCCCAGAAAAAAATTAATTAAAAAAACTTGAAAAGATATTTTAACCGTTGTTGTTTTAAATCCGACACAAACCGTTCTACTTATAAGCTGAAAAAAAATTGAAAATAATAGTGTATTAGAAAGTGGATGCCACAAATTTAAAAATCAAAAGTAACATCTTGATGCAAAACTGGGTATTTTTAAAATTTCTCAAAATTCAGTAACGTTAGAAATTCAAAACTAACTTCATTAGAACGGAAATCGCGTGCTCTTCCGATGGTCTATCTATTTTTGTATACATTTATTAGAAACCATTCTATTGAGAAATTAGATGCGAAAATCAACCAAAACAACACAAAACATTAAATAAAAAATTTCTAGATTAAAATTTAAAATTTCGGCTTCGAGGTGCATTCAGTCACCATTACGACTACATGTGTACCAAATTTCATGACTGTAAGTGCGATAGATTCGTCTGGACATCGCAGACAAACACACACACACACGCACGCACACAAACATTGCCTTTTATAAGTATAGATTAATTCTCTTTTTGAGCTTTATGACCAATAAAATATTGTGTAGAAATTAATAGTTATTTATACAATGGTTATACACAAAGTAATTTTGTTTAAAAAAAAACAGTTACATTTCCTTTCATTCAACGAATTTTAACTTACTTCAATAATATTTATGCACGAGTGTTTTAAGATATAAAAATAAAAAATAATTGAATTCAAAGCGTCTTAATTATCAACATAGATTAATCAAACTGATAATAAAAATGCTATCTATAATAGAAAAGCCCAGCAATGTCCGTAACGCGTAGTAATAACCACGCCCCTTTGTCTGCGTCATTATCGAACGAGCAAATCGGATAATTGCATATAGAATATTACCTGAGCTTTCAACAATGAAAGAGAAACACGCAGTTAAATATCTGTTTCAGTAATGAAAAAGGTTTGAATTGCGTTGCAATAACGAAAAGTATTGTTGTAAATTATTCCAAAAAAAATATTTTTAAAAATTTATTAAAATTAGAGAAAAAATTGTAGAGCAACTTAATTGATATCATTGAAAAGGAAATTCTTTTTACTTTCATATGGCTTAAAAATCATTTTTGTGCTGCAATATTTTCAGAATTTATTGAGGGGAAACGTCAAAATTTTGCTTAATTTTTAATTAATTAAAAGTTCAAGAAAAGGAGGTGCACATTCCATCCTCCAGAGTTTGTTTGTGCCAAATTTCGTAACTCTAAGTCCGGCGGTCTGCCCTGTCGAGCGCCAGCACACACGTTCTCCTTCGTTATTAGCAGAGATTCGGTAATGCAATTCTTTCTTATTGGATTTTGCATTATTTTACCTGAGAAAACTAGAATTGCTAAAAGTAAGTTATTAACAACACGAAAGTTAGTGCCAGTTGATTCATCAGTCCTGTTTTTCATTTTGAACCTAGGACTACGTTCTTCCCATTGGTGAAAGAAATTGATTCACAAGCCAAAACGCCAAAAGAAATGTTGTATGGGAGATCCTCTATATCTGTTAATTACGGTGTTCATAAAGGACTCCCTCATTTTAATTAAATAACCGGCAACGGAGATCGATATTGAAGAACGAAACCAGTATGCTAGTCTGAAAGCCGTAAAAAATTGATACGAAAGCAAAATAGTTATAAATGTTGCGACAGGTGGGCTGCAGGTTGTAATAGCTATTCAGAACTGATGAAATCTATAACCTGTCCTTGCCTGCTTATTTTGAGAAAAAAATTACGCATGGTGATCTACAATGAAACATATAAAATTCATGAATTCCCCAAAACTTAATATTTTGCAAAAAAAATTGCGCATGTTCTCAATTTTTACGCGCACTGAGGTGCCACAACTTTATTTAACGTTTTTGAGAACGAAATCTTACTACAGATATCACGCAAGATTTCACCATACCTTCCATCTGGTGTGTCTGTGTCCATCTGTGAATGTCAGAACGAAGTTTCGGTTCAAGGGGGTTGCCATAATTTCTGAAGCGCGTGTTTGCGGCTCGCTACAATTTCCTTCGTAGACCGCCAAGGTCAAACGCCAACCATGCTAACTTGAGTAAAATAAGCAAACGCTCGCCAACATACAGTCGCAATGTGTATTTTGAACCAAATATGAAATTTGAACACCTGTTTGACGGATTTGGCCTAAAATTTTATACGGACCTACATTCATGATGATAAAACTGTGTACAAAATTTTATCAATCTAGCTATTCAAGTTTTTGAGTTATAGTGTTCGCATGACAGCGGACAGACAGACAGACTTCCCTTGGACAGATTTGGTCCAAAATTTGATAGAAACCTACAAATTATGTGTAAAGATCACATACCAAATTTCACCTCCGTAGCTCTAATAGTTTTCGAGTTATCGTGTTCACAGACAGACGTAATTAAAAAAATTGTGTTTTTCGGACTCAGAGAAGTCTGAAACGTGGAGATTCGTCAAAATCTGGAGTTCGAATTTTTTGACGATTACAATACTTTCTCTTTGTTTACTTCGCATACGAGAAAGTAAAAAAAGCAAACCCGTCAGTTCGCCGTAGAGCCCCACAACTTTTAAAAATGAGCTTTTTGGCGATTTCTGTGTTCTCGAGTCACCTTATGAAAACATGAATTCGAAGATCTGGCATTCCCTTAGTAATGAATAGCTTTGAAAGGAACTTATTCATTTACTAATTTCGAACATTAACTATACAGGGTGGTTACGAAGACTTTCCCTGATTACAAAATATTTTTGTAAAAAAACTATTATAATTTGGCATGTGGTTGTTTCGATATATTGGAAAGAAGTTTATAAAGATTTTAATAAAACCACTTACGTCGGTTTTTACATTCGTTTTTTTTTTGTCAAAATGGCGAATGAAAGAGCTCAATGTGTTCTTTGGTTCCATGAATCCAAACCGGTCATTACTGTTCAATGTCAATTTCGACAGTGTTATAGACGAAAACCTCCAGACGTGATTTCAATAAAAGAATGGTATGCAAAATTTAAAGAAACTGACAGCATTTGCGACCGTCCAAGAATTGGTAGGCCTACTGTGATTGGATCAAAAGTGGATCTCGTTCGTTGTGCAAATCAGCGCCTTCGCGGATAGCAATTTTAGTTCGCAGCAATCTTGTTCCGCAAATCTGCAAGGTTGCAGCAAGTTTGACACGGCAAGAGTGCAAGCTTCAAACAAGTTATTGCAAACGACGAAGTCACTACGTGTCGAACTTGCAGCAAGCTTGTTGCGTCAAACTCATTGTAAACTATAGAAAAAAACCGAGTACGCAGACAAACCTCAGATTCGAACCCCCGACAAGCAGCTTTCTAAACCTGTCGCCTTAACCACTCAGCCAGCTAGACCTCGAGTGCGGAAGATAGATTGCGCTATTACATTGTCCATCTACACGTTTTATTTTAAACTGTCTTCTTGATTTCATTCATTTTTTAAAATTTTGGGTTGAGAATATGATTTCAAGTCAAAGGGAGAGCGATTTTCGCTACTAATTAAGTTTTGTTAGTGGAATAAATTATGAAATTAGGGTTCAAAAGTAATTACACTTTTAAAAATATGGACACAAATTAAGTTATTATTTTTTCAATAAACATTGACTGATTTTTAGGTTGAATTTTGTTTACAAACGTTAAAATGTCAACATTAAGAAAAAGGCAATATATAGCTTTCTTTAAAGTGCGAGTTCTATATTTAATAAAAAGTTGGAGAATTTTTCAAAAGTAATTTTTTGAAATAAAAAGACCTAGTTAGTTTTTTTCAAATTATCATTGATTTATTGAATTAATAAAAAGATAGACGGTCTAGGAGATGCTTTTTAAAACAGAGACAAAGATCAAAACCAGATATGTACTACTGTATCCAGGTCGTGGTGTGTAAGTGTGCGATGTCAACTTTACAGCAAACTTGCATTGCAAGGAGGGTGATCGATTATGCTTTGTTCCTTTGCAGGGAGTTGGTTGCAAAGTTGTCGCGTCAAGTTTGTCATGACAAGCAAATATCAAGAAAAATCACACTTGCTGCAAGTGTACATGCTGTCTGGGTTGACATTCTTCGAGCTACCAAGGGTACTCACATTGAAATTTATTGGCGTAAGTAGTTTTATTAAAAACTTTATAAACGCCTTTACAATACATCGAAACAACCATATACCAAATTATAATAGATTTTTACAATAATTTTTTCTAATCAAGGAAAGTCTTTGTGACCGCCCTGTATTTTTTTGATAAAACTACTGATGGTGATTTTTTTCCCAAACAAATATTCTGGTCTTGGGCATTTTATGTTACCTGGTTGTTACGTTTTAGATGAATATTCAAAAGTTATTACTGTTTAAAAAATTAAATGGAGATTATTAGTAAAGCAATTTCTTGGTCTTGATGTGAGATTCGGCTTTCACTCACGGTTTCTGTAATGCAAATTTGTTCCTCTTTTTTTTCTTTTTGTTTTCATTTCATCATTTGAAATTTTGTACTTGATTATTTTGAATAATATCCACAAATAAATTTTGTTTTTGTAATAATAAACCTCATTAATATGTAATAATAGTTATAATTCTTAAAATTTAGCAAAATTAATTAATTAAATTTTAATTAATATAAAAAACAATAACATATTTTGCATTTGACTTTTTGTCGTTCCTTTCCACAGAAAATCTTGTTCCTTTTTGAACTAAAAATGGCGTGTGGTTTCTGATGAGTGAGCCATTTTAGTTCCTTTTCATTTTGAATAATTTCTTAACAAATTGTTCTAAGTATTGGTAAATTTTGGTTTTTCTATAGTTCTGGTTGTATTTTTTAAAAAAATTTCTGTTGAAGCAGTTACTTTTTGCTGCTGCGTTTGCACGCAAAAACGTCTATTGTTTTTTTTATTTTTCATTTTATCATTGTTTTCTTTTAATTTATTTTCTTTTAATTTAAATTTCTATTATTCATTAATATGTAGATATTTTTAAAATGTGAACTAAGTCATAATTTCACATTTCCCGAATGATGTAGATTATCCATTGGAAATAAGCTAATCTCCTTGGAATTATTTTTAAAATTTCAAATTTTTACATTTTAAAACAGGACTACGTTCCTCCCATTGGGGTCTCAGGAAGGAATTTGATTCACACGCCAAAACGCCACAGAAGACGTTGTATGGGAGATCCTCTATATCTTGGTAACTGCATATGTTAAAAACATAACTAATGTCTTATTTTAGAGATAAAGGGTAATAACAGAAGTTACCCCCCCAAAAAAGTTTGAAAATAGAAATTGTAGTTCAGCGATTACTGAGTCGCAAAGTTGGGCAAAAATACGCATGAATTTGTGACGTCACATGCATGAGGTGCGCGCGCACAATTGGCTGACGCTCTCACTTGCCACGTTTTCGCGAGCAAGATTTCGTGATTGAGTTGAAAATTGTGAAATTTGAGTTGAAAACGAAACAGAATTGAGAGTAACTTCGAGAAACAAAAGCGAATTGAAAGTAACTTCGAGAAACAAAAGCAAATTGAGAGTAACTTCGAGAAACAAAAGAGAATCACGAGTAGCTTCGAGAAACAAAAAAGTGTCAGGAGTAACAAAGAGAATCCGAGAAGCTTCGAGAAACAAAGAGAATCGCGAGTAACAAAGAGAAACCGAGAAACTTCGAGAAACAAAAGAGTCACGCGAGTAAAGTAGTCCTACGCCTTTAACATCTGCGGCTGTTTGAAAAAGACAGCCTCCCGTCATTTGTTTAATAATTTTAAATTAAACTTACTGAAATTTTTATATTAATTTTGAGTTTCCTTTCATCATTGACCATTATTATTTTGAAAAATGTTTCTTTAAACTATATTTAAAAATATTGGAATGAAGCACATAAAAACTATGCATTCATATTTTATACCATGATATTTTATACTCTACTAAGCAACACTTTGAAATATCACAGCTCTGCTCTTGAAATATTACCAGGAATTCAAGATTACAGTTTTCATCTATCACAACGCTGTAGTGAAGTTTTAAGAAGAGCAGATCGAAAGAAAGCGCGGGTGTTTCTGCTTTCCTCCATATGAAAGAACAAAAGATTGATCACCTTCGAGCAATATCACTCTATCGAAACTGTCATTCTTGTCACTTTCTGCGATATCTGTGATTTAAATCACTGCTATTGATATTGAAAACCAGAAATATTGACAAAACAAATGAACGTACGCGCGATGAATAAACGGAGCTGGTATCAAGTTTCGAATGTTAGAAGAAGCAAACATATTTGGAAAAATTTATCATTCATAGAGGAATCTGCTGCGTGTTTGAGTGCTATAGATTCGTTTGATGCATATAATCAATCTTAAAAAACTGCTATCTATTGTCATACTTTCGAATTTGTTTAAGATTAAGTAAATGAACAGTGCCCAGTTTTTATAAATGTCCAATGCAATAGTAATTACGTTATCTAAACTATTTTGAATAGTTATTATTTAAATTTCTCGCAATTTTAGATATTAAATAAACTGTTTGAATATTTCTCCCAAATTCCGAACACAAATCAATTAACTCTTTATACTTGAAATGTCTTTAAAATGACAAACCAGGGGTTACGAAAACATTAAGTTAACCGCACATGCTCTCTTATTTTTACCGCAATTTCGAAATTCAATTGCATAGAAGATCCCCTGTGTATGGGCATCTGGTGGAAGTTAAATTTAAAGTCATAAATTCTCAGGTTGGAGTGAAGTGGCAGTTTGGAGAGCAGGATACCGTCTAAAGTGAAGTTCTCGTCTTTTGATTACGGTCCAATACTACGAGGTATGTCCTTAATAATTCTCTTGTAGTTTTAACCACTTAACCCTTAAATGCTCAGCGTTGCTTTCAAGCAACATACCCAATTTTTTCTTCTAAAATCTTGAGAATAAGACTGAGGCTCTAAAGCTGAGCATTCATCCGTACTCCACTCCATTCCATTTGTCCCAAGATTGTTTTTCATCCATCCATTCAAGTGGAAGACTGAGGCTCTAAAGCTGGGCATTCATCTGTACTCCATTCCATTTGACACAAGATTGTTTTTTACCCATCCATTCAAGTGGAAGACTGAGGCTCTAAATCTGGGCATTCATCTGTACTCCATTCCATTTGACACAAGATTGTTTTTTATCCATCCATTCAAGTCGAAGACTGAGGCCCTAAAGCTGAGCATTCATCTGTACTTCATTCCATTCCATTTGTCCCAAGATTGTTTTTTATCCATCCATTCAAGTCGAAGACTGAGGCTCTAAAGCTGGGCATTAATCTGTACTCCATTCCATTTGTCCCAAGATTGTTTTTCACCCATCCATTCAAGTGGAAGACTGAGGCTCTAAATCTGGGCATTCATCTGTACTCCATTCCATTTGACACAAGATTGTTTTTTATCCATCCATTCAAGTCGAAGACTGAGGCCCTAAAGCTGAGCATTCATCTGTACTTCATTCCATTCCATTTGTCCCAAGATTGTTTTTTATCCATCCATTCAAGTCGAAGACTGAGGCTCTAAAGCTGGGCATTAATCTGTACTCCATTCCATTTGTCCCAAGATTGTTTTTTACCCATCCATTCAAGTGGAAGACTGAGGCTCTAAAGCTGGGAAGTCATCTGTACTCCATTCCATTCCATTTGTCCCAAGACTGTTTTATATCCATCCATTCAAGTCGAAGACTGAGGCTCTAAAGCTGGGAAGTCATCTGTACTCCATTCCATTCCATTTGTCCCAAGACTGTTTTATATCCATCCATTCAAGTCGAAGACTGATGCTCTAAAGCTGGGCATTCATCTGTACTCCATTCCATTCCATTTGTCCCAAGGCTGGGTTTTTTTCCATCTATTCAAGTCGAAAATTGAGGCACATCATTCACGGAGGCTCCAAAGTTTGTCTTGAGACAAGGTTAAAAGTCGCAGAATTCGACCCACCCTCTTCTCCTCTTCCCCCACGCGGGAGATTTCGAGTTTCATAAACTATCTGACAGTGCGTCAAGCCTATTCAAAATGCACATTCGATCTACTAGTTTTCTAAATAATAATCCAGAAGTTGTCTAATCTCCGGGAAGATCTCAATCCACCGGTCCTATGTTAATTCTACCATTCACTAGTTTAGTATCATATTTAAGTATTACGATTTTGCTCTAATTCTTACACATTTTAGCAAGACGTACATTTGTCAGTGTACATTTCAAGGCATTATAAGACAACATTAACGAAATTTAAGTGTAAAGGGCTTTCAAGAGAGGGTAAGTTTTTCAAACTGGAGTTAATATATTTAAATTTAGAAGAATCTGCTGTTAAATACGTAAGTTTATTTTGCTATTTAATCTACTGGATCATTTGAAATATGGAACACAATGCTCCATTAAAAGCGAGAGTTACTGTGGAATTAGGATTAAGAAATGGTCAAGAGGGAATAAATTCCCACAACATAATATAATTATTTACCACGTTTTATTGTGTTCATTTGCATTTTAATACTTCGGACACAATGGGAATCATAAATGTAATAAAAGTTACGCAACAACTCTTTAAAATTGCCCCAATTCGTTCTGCTCTGCCTTCTTTAACTGTTATTTCCTGCCCAATGCGAGATAGTTCTGAAACACCAGACAGTAAAAATCATCAAATGACTACTTCTCTGCCTGATACACGCCTCTTTTTATGAGTACATTCAATTTAATCAGCTATAAACCGCTAAACTAATGATCATTCCGAGTCACACGCAAAGCTATACTATTACTAGTTGAGCAGACGATTTTGTTTCTGTTGCGGCCGACAGACATTGATGAGTGAATCGATTGCACGATGCCTGGAATATCGTTATCGAAAATAATTGTCTCCATGTTTGTTTCACTTCTGTGAGTACAATGACGGATTCGTGTTATCTAGTAGTTTGTTTTAATGTTGTTTTAGCCATGGTTATGGCATTTGTAACTGGAATTATTGCAATAGTGTTATTGAACTGAATATTTAATTTTTGTGCAGTTAAATTAAGTTAATTCTACTCTTCTGTTTTATCACTTAACTAGCAGTACGCGCACGGCGTTGCCCGTGGGATCGTTATTTCAACAAAATAAAAAAAAAATGCCCACATACAATTACATAAATAAAAGTTTTAAAAACGAAATCAAAACAGAAATATATATTATTGAGTTGGTCCGCCTCTTTTTCCTCTCGACCGAGTACCGTTAAATCCAAAACAATGTTAAAAAATTACAATGTGATATTTATTACACCGCAAGCAAAGTATGAAAGGCAAAGAAATAAGTTAAGACGCGCTTAAAAATAATAATCGAATTAACCGAGTAAATAAACCATCTCCTCGCAGAACGCGAAAGTAATGACGTCACCCTGGCCCTTCAGCCAATGAAATTGCCCGCAACGTTCCGGAGACTATCGTGGGCGGAAGCTTCGCTAGAGGAAACATATCGTTCAACTACCAGGAAAAAATTAATTTTAAAAAAACTAAAAAAGATATTTTAACCATTCTCATTTTAAATCCGACAGAACCGTTGCAGTTATAAGCTGAAAAAAATTGAAAATAATAGTGTTATTAGAAAGTCGGATGCGACAAATTTAAAATCAAAACCAACATTTAGACGGCAAAACTGACTGATTTTTAAAAAATTCTCAAAATTCAGTAATTTACGATAGAAATTCAAAACTAACTTCATTAGAACGGAAATCGCGTGTTCTTTCCGATGGTCTATCTATTTTTGTCGCACAATTATTCGAAACCATTCTATTGAGAAATTAGTGCGAAAAATCAACCAAAACAACACAAAACATTAAATAAAAAAATTTCTAGATTAAAATTTAAAATTTCGGCTTCGAGGTGCATTCAGCCACCATTGCGACTACCTGTGAGCCAAATTTCATAGCTGTAAGTGTGATAGATTCGTCTGGACATCGCAGACAAACACACACACACACACGCACGCACACAAACATTGCCTTTTATAAGTATAGATTGGTAATATATAAGACTAGCAGAACGCGCACGGCGTTGCCCGTGGAATCAGGACTTCAAAAACATGAAAAAAAAAAATCGCCCACAATGACACGAAAAAGTTTTGAAACAAAATCAAAACAAAAGATACACATTGATTTTCCCGCGATAATGACATGTAGAAAAGCAGTACAGAGTACGTTATTCCAAAACAATAATAATAAAAAAATTGCAACGTGAAAATCTTTAATATACAGCAATGGTGTATCTAAGTTATGCTGATGCAATACAGTCTCAAACTACAGTACCGTGACGTTTCAAGGTCACGACAGTACCCCCTTCGTCAACCCCTGGAGCTTGCGTGAAAAGCTATGGCACATTTTACGCAGATGGTAAAGAAACTCTTTTAGCTCATCACGAAAAAAATTCTCTCGTAATTCAGCGAATTACGTTAGAAGTTCAAAGCCAACTTATCACCCATGTCAGAATCTTCCAGCACTGCTTAATTTTCGACTAAACCCTTGCGTCCAACGAAATGATTTCAAATTATTCCTAGCAAAACATGCTAAAAATTGAGGAGAGAATAATTCCAACAGATGGCGCTAGCCGTAGCCAAGGAGAAACTCACCGTTCCGGAGAAAGAACTTCATTCGAAAAGAATTTTTTTAACCCTTTAATAAAAAAAATTATTAAAAACGAACGGACAAAGATATTTTAACCGTTCTTGTTTTAAATGAGAGATAAATACCTCTGTTGTTACCATAAAAAAACTGAAAATCATAGGTTTATTAGAACGTTGGATGCGAGGGAAAAAACATTGACAGTTAAAAATATAAGGAGAAAGTGACAATTTTTAAAAAAATTCTCAAAATTCAGTAAATTACGTTAGAAATTCAAAACTAACTTCATTAGAACGGAAATCGCGTGTTCTTTCCGATGGTCTATCTATTTTTGTCGTACAATTATTCGAAACCATTCTATTGAGAAATTAGTGCGAAAAATCAACCAAAACAACACAAAACATTAAATAAAAAAAATTCTAGATTAAAATTTAAAATTTCGGCTTCGAGGTGCATTCAGCCACCATTTGCGACTACCTCTGTGCCAAATTTAATGGCTGTAAGTGCGATAGATTCGTCTGGACATCGCAGACAAACACACACACACACACGCACGCACACAAACATTGCCTTTTATAAGTATAGATTGGTAATATATAAGATGTAGCAGCGAAGAGGATGATTTTGCTATTCAAGAAATAGCAAACTATGTGATGAAGAAGTAAATTTAAATGGTTTCACCTAGAAGAGAAAAAATTACTCTGGTAACAGTGTTTCGTCATTGTGGTCCCATCTAGATGGCAAAAATTACTCCAGTAACACTGTCCAGTCATTATTAGTAACGATGGAGTCATAGATTGACGAACAATGCATATTCACTTTGAAGGCTTTTTACTTTCTCGTATATGAAGTATACAAAGAGAAAGTATTGAAATCGTCAAAAAATTCCAACTCGAGATTTTGACGAATCTCCACGTTTGAGACCTCCCTGAGTCCGAAAAACACAATTTTGGAATCATGTCTGTCTGTCTGTGAACACGATAACTCAAAAACTATTGAATATACAGGGATGAAATTAGGTTTGTGATCTTGACACATAATTTGTAGGTTTCTATCAAATTTTGGACAAAATCCGTCAACGGGAAGTATGTCTGTCTGTATGTCCGTGTTAATGTGAACGTGATAACTCACAAACTTGTATAGCTAGCTAGATAGATAGAATTCGGTACACAGTTTTATCATCAGGAATGTAGGTCCGTATGAAATTTTGGGCCAAATCCGTCAAAGGGTTGACTGTCTGTCGGTATGCATAATCGCATACTTGTAAAAATTATATCTCTTAAGCCCTTTGTCTTATATAAATAAAACTTGGTATCACGGACGCTAACATTAATTATAGATCTGTTCCCAATTTTCATCACAATCGGTTAAAAAAGAGGTGCTCAAATTGCATATTCAATTTTTTTTTTTACTTTTGTTCTCCACGCGCATGCGTACTGGAAGCAATCTCTGTGCATGATATTCAGCGACTTCATGACGAAAGGCTTATGCTTAATGACTCCTGCTTGGCGCTTTTTTCTTCCATTTTGGCTCCCTTTTTGCGCTTTTGGCGAATTCTGATCGTGCTCGGATTATTTTATTTTCATTTGTTTTGTTGTTTATAAGTGTCCTGTAGAAACTTGTTGCGTTTCGGGAATAGAGCATATTCGAAATTTTTATCCGAGCGAGGGTGCGGGGAACTGACAGGCTATATGAGAGTTTTTGAGAAATGAGTGTGCGAGAAAGTTTAGGGGAGGCCACTCCCCCTGATTTTTTTCAAAATTAACTTTAGTTTCTTCTTTCCGCAGAGTGAATTTTCAGTAAACTTCAAATATTTCTAAGTAAAATTCTCAAATTACAAATGTTGCGTTTTCAGTTTATATGTCTTTCATGTTGTTGTGAATGAAGCTATATCATGTACTGTGTTTTTAATTCGACCTTTTCATTGCCAGATTTCGAAGTTTGTACTTGAAGTACAAGCAGATTTTATAACAAATGAAGAATAATCGATAAAATACTTCACAAATGTATAGAATACATTAATTAGAACGCATGGGAACAAAACGGAAATTCTATTTTCTGTAATATGTCTGCTGAAATTCACTTGAATAAGAATGTAAAATTATCTTTTACTCAGACAGAAGGAAGAATAATCGATAAAATACTTCACAATTGTATAGAATACATTAATTAGGACGCATGGGAATAAAACAGAAATTCTATTTTCTGTAATATGTCTGCTGAAATTCACTTGAATAAGAAAGCAAAATTACCTTTTACTCAGATAAATAGGAAGAATAATCGATAAAATACTTCACAAATGTATAGAATACATTAATTAGAACGCATGGGAATAAAACGGAAATTCTATTTTCTATAATATGTCTGCTGAAATTCACTTGAATAAGAATGTAAAATTACCTTTTACTCAGACATGATGCAGAAAGGCATGCCCAAACCAGAAAATATGTTTAGAAGAAAACTAAATGCGATAAATGCTAACGAAGGGACATAAAAAATGACGGGAGGCTATCTTTTCAAACAGCCGCTGATGTTAAAGGCGTAGGACTACTTCATTCGCGTGAATATTTTGTTTCTCGAAGTGTCTCGTAAGTTTTTAAGTTTTAGAAAGTTTTTTTTTGTAACTTCTGTTGTTACCCTTTATCTCTAAAATAAGACATTCGTTTTGTTTTTAACAGATGTAGTTACCGAGATATAGAGGCTCTCTCATACCAAGTTTTGTGGCGTTTTGGCCTGTGAATCCATTTCCTTCCTGAGACCCCAATGGGAGGAACGTAGTTCTACGTTAAAATGTTTTAAGAAGATGAATCAGTGTGGAAAAATTGTGTAGATACATCTAATAAAAAGATTTTAAGAACGCCTTTTTATTAGTACGCTAAGAAGCACATTTTTTATTTTAATTATTATCTACTTTAATTTTTAATTAATTATTATAAATATTACAGAATCTTGTTCAATCAATGTTTTGTCAAACTCACTACCAGATGGCGACACTAGTATGGGATCAAAAGTTAATTAAATTAATCGATTAATTGATAGCTAAGTACTTAAAAAAATCGAAAATCATGTATTGTCATCACAAAATTTCAAAACGGTAACAAATCAGGAAGTGATTGTAAAATCGATCACGAATTCCTCTTTTGCAAGTTTGAAATAAGTTAAATTAATTGAAATGTATAAAATCTGATTATACAAATATCAATATTTATCAATCTATTAAAATTCCAAAAAATCAAAGTACATACGATGCATTCAAACAGAGGACAATAAAAAATGTAAATAAACACTTTTTTTAGAAGGTCTGTCAAATAAAAGCTTTTTAAAGGTTGATGATAAAGTGGCTCTCTGGTTTTGAAAAATTTGTTAAATAGTCTCCTTGACCTTGCGCTTTCTTAGATATTTCTTGAGGCATTGAACTTTTCCTGTGTGCTGGTTTGGTCAAGTGCCAAGATGTAGTTAATGGACGTGTTGAATAGTTGCCTTGGATATACGATGTCCATTAAAACTGTTTATGAAAAGAACAGTTGTGAATCTTACAAGTCATCATATCATTTGTAATCTTGCTTAATTTTTTTCACTCGCCTGAACTTTTTGTCTAAATATCACTTTGCAACTTTTTTCTAGCTAAATTTTATTAATGATGTGTTTAGAAAAACTGTGAAAATCATTAATGTCACATTTTCTTGTCACAGAAAAATTTTGCGAGGTAGGCACTTTTGTTAAAAAAGAAATCACGTAAGAGAGTGAAATAAATTTTTTTTGTTAAATAGCAATAATGAATTATGAAAGCATAATTTTTTTAAAAAATGAGAGAATATTTTGCATTATTATATGTATACAAATTGCTGAATAAGAACAATGATAGCGGAACTGTAGTTTCATTTTTTATTTTTTGAATTTGATGATTTTCATATTTTTTTTTATTGGAGTGGGGATTATTATAATATCTAGTAAAGTTTTATCCATTAAGACTAGTTTATAATTTTTTACCTCTTCAAACGTTCTTTTTCGTGCAATGTTCTAAAGACTTTTGAATTTAAACTCAATATTTTTCGTTTGCGTTTAGATAGATTTTGTACCAAAATAAATTTAAAAGTATTCTCCTGCAAAAGTGATAAACGAACTCGCATTGTTTGAAAAAAATTGAAAAATATTCTCAATATTACAATTGTTTAAAATAAATTGTCTTCATTGTTTAAAAATAAAAAAAAGGAAAGAACATCATCTTACGAATACCTTTGTGCCAAATTCATTTTGTTTCTCATAAAAACGAACAAGCCTTTCTATTTTTATTATTTCTTTTATTTTGCAGACGATGTTATTTGTCTGCCATAATGGAACAAATAATTTTCGCAGAGCTAAATAATGACAACAAATAAAATATGATGGATGAAGAAAATAATTTTGCGGGCGTAATAAAAATAGAATTTTAAATTGTGCTTTTCACAAAGTTTGATTTAAAAATAATGTTCGTCTTTTTTAAGATATTAAATTTCGTTTATACTCAAAACCTTTTTTCAGTTTTTTGTTCGAGCAGTGTTAAGAAATTTCGGGACAATAGTTTCTAGAGGCACTGAACGAGTTTTTTCTCTGTAAGGTCGAAGCCATTTTAATCGAATAAAATTGCTTTTCATTAATTTGTAAATATCAATAAAAACTAATGCAGCTAGTAAGCAGATATATATTTTTATTATCTTATCCTCTCGTATTCATTGGAGCAAATAAATTAAACTTTGATTTGCTTTTTTTCTCGAAAGATTAACTAGATCTGGCTTGCAAAACAATAATTAAACGAATTCTCAGACTTTAAATGAAATCATCAATAAATAAACTAATAAAAGTATGAGCTATCTTATGAGGTCATGTAATTCGTTCTTAATGCTAAACCATGCTTGAAGCGCACGAATAAGGCTTAATTAGTATTATTTGGCTACGAGTCTATGAAAGTGTTTTATTCTTAAGAAAAACTTTCGCCTAATATATCATGGTGAAATCAATCCTATTCAATCATTTATGCATCAACAATGCGCTTTAAAAGAAAGAAAGATAAAATTGAAAGGAACGTATAATGATCTAGGTCTTGATTTTGAAATACATTTTATTTGTTAATTAAGCATAACTTTTACGAAAAAAGTTTGAGCAGATTTAAAATAAGCTCCTGTCATTAGTATATTCGGAAGGAAGTCAACATTAATAAGCTTTTTTGCTTCCGCAATGAAATTAGATTTCTGGAACCATATATAAGCTCAGGATTATAAGCAAAAGCAGTTTTTTTGTAAAAGAATAAAAGCGAATATCATTAGAATAAAATTGTTACAAAAATAACCTAAAGATACGGCGTTTAAGTATTAGCCATATCTTTGGATAGTTAGCTTACAGATACTCTGGAGACATCTTTTCAACTGTGAAACTACTGTTCAGCAACGGATTCCGAGACTAGCACTTTTGGACGATTTTACACCGGAGAGGGGTGTCGGCAATGAGTCATATGAACGCATTTCCGGAGTTCTTTGTTAGATAACGCTCAGTAAAATGTAAACATCACCCTTCCATTCTTCACTTTCCCCCTATTTTGATGAAAATAACTCCGCCCGGCGCATGCGCAAAAGCGCGGAAAAACTCCGAATCCGTCGCTATACAATAAATACAAATAAAAACGCAATAAGAATATTTATGCCGGTATTGAATTTTAATGCATGCCTCTAATTCTTTTTATTTCATTTCTTCAAGTGATCCATCGCAAATGCGAATAGCATTTATTTGTATTCAAAAGAAGAAGAAGAATAATAAGAAAAAAAAACACATTAGATTTCACAGTCACATGAGGAACGTAACTGCGCATGCTATCTAACATCCAACTGACCGTTATCCTACACAGTGTTGTGACGTCACGACCGTTTTTCTCCTGCCAAAATCAAATTGTAACAGCTGTCTGGATCATCACGTGATTATGAATCAACTTCTTTATGACAACATTGCTTGGTTTTAGTAGGTTTTGCTTGATTCATCTGTAAACTCTCATCTATTTTTACTTTCTCGTATACGAAGTGAACAAAGTATTGTAATCGTCAAAAAAATTCGAATTCCAGATTTTGACGAATCTCCCGTTTTAGACCTCCTTGAGTCCGAAAAACACAATTTTGGAATTAATGTCTGTCTGTCTGTCTATTATCTATATACATGGTTCCCACTTATATCCGTTACACCCCCTTAACTTCTAAACGGTGACAGCTTAAGCCATAAAGTTCGTGTCTAGGTATAGTAAAAATACTATGCGCTACTTGGTGAGACAACTTACAACGCCATCTATCGGCAGATTTTGGAATTAGCGGTTCATTTTTTGCATTCTGTTTTGAGTATTAATGTGCACAAGGTATCTTTTCGTACTACATCGAGAGTGCTCTACAACTTTCTAATTGACTTTTTTCTCGTATCTTTCACCGTTTATGAGATAGGACCGCTAATTCCAAAATTTGCCGATAGATGGCGCTGTAAGTTGTCTCATCGAGTAATGCATAGCCTTTTTTCTATACCTAGACACCAACTTTATGGCTTAAGCTGTCACCGTTTAAAAGTTAAGGGTGTGTGCGTGACGCATATAAGTGGGAACCTTGTATATAAAAGAGAAAGTCGGTCATTGACTCATCAACGAATCTTCCAAACTACTGAGACTAGATACTTAATATTTGGGATGGTTGATTCTTGGTTAGAAGGTGCTCACTAAGAAAGGAATTTTCGAAATTTTAATTAATTAAAAATTACCTTAAATTTTAAACGTTTTTCTCCATACCTTTGGAGTGTATTATCGAACAAAGATCAATTTAACATCAACTTAAAGTTCAAAAAATTAGCTTTCAATGATACCAATTTCATTTCCATGCAACATTCCGTTTAGTTTTAATCAATTTTTGAAAGTGTTTTCAAACACAATTTTTAACAATGTTTTTATTGTTATCGTCTGCAGCTTTCTCTGGAGCATGCGCGGAATTTTTACGCAAAAGCTATCAAGACATGAAAATGTTTTATCCAGAGCAGCAAGGTACCAATAATGTGTTACTATGCTGACAAAGTCGTGGGCATCAGCTAGTGTTATCTATTCGTAAAGTGCAATTCAAATTAATTATTAATCAAATTATTACATCACAATTAATTATTTTAAATATTTCAAGTTTAAATAAACTTTTGAAAGTTTCGAAAGAAATTTTAGAATATCTGGGTATAGCAAACATGTTTATCTTCATCAAATCTCTCAAAATTTTTATCGATAGTCTTAAAAGAAAAAAAGTTATGGGAAACAGTAATGCTGATAATACCCCAAATTGTTTTAACTTTCAGGACAATTTTTAAAGATATTTATTAATGTGCTAAATAAATATTTGGAAATTCTTGTGCTTGGAAACATCTTTATTTTCTTTTATATTATTAATGAATGTGTAAACAATTTAGATGACATTCTACAGATCTATATAAATAATGCAACCCCCCATTTTTTGTGTAGTATAGAAATCCAAATTACTGAATAGATTTTCTTCAAATTTTGCTCACAAATACTATGAAGCATCAGGAAGGTTTTAGTGAAGGTTTTGTCACAATCAGTTAAATAAATAATTTTTTTATTAATTAAAAAGAGTGCTTCCATTGCATAACATGGCAGCGCCCAAGATTTGAGAAGTAAATTGAATATAAAACAGCCAAAACTTTAAAAAAGTAGATATTTAAATAATATTTCTTTTTTACCCTATTTATATTGAAAAATATATCAGTAACTCGAAAATGTTTTGAGGTTTCTTGTTACTTGTAAATGGTTCATAACTTGTCTACTTGAATTGAATTGTATCTCTGAGAGAGACGAGGTTTAGGGATTTTTAGAAACAAAGTTTGTTATTCCCCAATTCAAAAAAATATTTATTCCAAAATTCGTTTCAACCTGCTTAAAAGTTAATAAAATTTCTAGTATCAGTAGATGGACTAGAAAAATTGTCCATCCAATTCGGTCAAGACAAAAAAAATGGCGTCCTCTTAGAAGGGCGGCCATATTCGTTTTCTTATCTACTTGCTTTTAATGTCGATGGCGATTTAAATTCACTGTTCAAAATGGCTGCTTTTATATTCCACACTGTAAACGTGTATTTAAGTTGCCACTACGAATTAAATTTTGCACCATTCTTTAAAAGTTAAAGTTATTAACTTATGAAAGAATTAACTTTCTGCAGTTTTAAAAATTACTTGGAACAATAATAGTTTACTTTTTTGAGAAACTACGAGATTTTAAAAATGTTTGGTGCAAAAGATTTTTAAAAATTTTATTTAAAAATAAAGATGCAGACGATAGAAAGATTTTATGTTGAAATTCTTCGAGGGCTAATCGATGTATACAGCTTAAATCCGTTATTTCATAGAATATCTAGGTATTTCATGAATTAATTACCTAGCTGAATACCTAGTTATTCTATGAAATAACTGAGTTAAGCTCTTTAACGATAACATATATAAATAAAATTGAAACGCCGCAATGTTTAATTAAATTTCATGTAATTCATTAAAAATTATTAATAATTTACGTAGAAAATTAGCTCCTGGCGGTTTTAAGAAATCATTTGGTTTAACTGATATCTTAATTTTAATTTTAAAAGAGCTATCAGACGATAACAGGATTTTAAGCATTATTACATTTTATATATAAGTGTTTTTGCATTAAAAACATTAGACAGGCGAATATTTTCATCCCGAGCAACGCCGGGCATATCAGCTAATAGTTACAAAATATCAAGAAATTTTTGTTAAGGATTTGATTTAGTATTCTATTGTGAGGATTTTATAAACAAATCTAACTCTAGAGCACTAACTTCATGAATCTTTCTATTCGCTTGAAATAAAAAAAGTAGCAATTCTTAAATTTACTTTGATGTTTATAAAATATATATTGTAAAAAATAATTTAATGGATTTTTCTGAAAGTTAGCTTCGGGTTTTGTTTGACATTAGTTCTGATGAAAGAGACGACGTTGAATTTATATACAAGCATTTCTACCATGTTATTTATACTTTAAACAAGCATTCGAATTTTAATTAAACTCCTTGAACTGTGAACGTAACTTTTTATTAACTAGCAGGAAAAACTTTCTTAAGTTTGTGTTATAAATGAAGATATTCAAAATTAGATTCCGAAATTAAACAAGATCCCTTTTGAGGCCTTTTTATAATTTAAGAAGCTTTGATTTAAATCAACATGAACTTGCTGAAAAAATATCTTAATTTAACTAAATTTCCTCCTTATTTTAAATTATGTCTCTTAATTTTTGTGTTCTTAAAGAATTTTAATAGTTCTCTAAAAATATTAACAAGCAATCAATCATTTTCTATTCAAGTATTTTAAAGACTTTCAGAAAAACCTTATGCACATAGACAATTTTCAAGTCTCTTTGTTTATTTTTAACTCGTGTTTTTAAAAACAGTTTTTATAAATTATTATTTTATTTTTAAAACACATTAAAAAAGATAAATTGCAAATTGGAATTTTAAATGAATTTTTATAAAGTTTCTGGCCGTAAAAATTTAAGATGATCCATCTTTATTACTTATTTTGCTAAATTAAATGATTAATGATTCATATCCTTATTATAGCAAAAAAATTGCAGCTATTATTTTGTAGATGCAACGATATGGACACACATCGCAGAAGAGGAAATGTTGCCAGTGATTAATGAGAAAAATTCTCGATTGACCATTCGGATACGATTTTCACTTCCGCATTAGCATATTTACTATTTGTGCGTGACTATCTGGAATTTAAGAATTGTTTTAAAATGTTAGCATAAAAGAAACATTTCTTTTTAAAAAATAGTGGAGATCGATAGTAGTTTCCAGACGATATAACATATGTAGATGGCAAATAATCGTTTGCAACTGCGGTTGAGGCGTTTTCTGATGGATATCGTCTGCTAAAAAGAGTTGAGCCAAGAGCATTAAGATTTAAATCTCAGATAAAATGCACGACCTTTAAAAAATAAATGTTCATTTTCATATTGAGTTAAAATAGACAGGATGTTATCGTTTGGTATAACATAAAAGTTCAAGACATCATCGTGTTTTTCATCGGTTTCGGTGGCGTTTGTTGTGCATTGAACTGGATTCTTGTGACGAAGAACGTATTTCAGTTACAGTTCGGTAAGCAAATTGTTTATGCATAGTAGATAACTCGCGCTTATGCTTCGCGAGATATTCACAAGAAAATGCCCTTGATCTCCTAAAGGAAAACTAAATCTGTCAATAGAAAAGATATTTAAAAAAAGGCTAAAATAAACATTTAAAATGTCTACAATGCAGAAAATAGCCAAATTAACTTTCTGCTCGGCTAGTGAAAGATGACGTGTTATGATCAAGATCGCGAATGAAATTCACCCGAAACCTGGCTATTGTGGTTAAGATGAAAAATATGACTAATTTGACATTGTTATTATTATTATTTTCCACTGCAAGTAGTTTCAGGAAAATAAGGCATCCAACAAATTCGTAAACATGTTAAAACTGATATCGTCATTTTACAATTTGATAAAGGATATTCCAAAATTAGTTCGTTTCGTTCTGTTTGAGGAATTTTTCTTCTTTATTTTATCATAAAACAAAACTAAATCTAACAATATTTTTTTCGTGACGATAAATATCAAATTGCTAATATTAATCATTTTTGAATTTTTATTTCATTTAGGTAATTATTGCTGCTTTATTAACGTTGTTTTTGAAATTTCATATTAATTACTTGGTGTTGATTTCTTAATGACAATACGATGTTCTGAAATTTCCCTTCCGCCCTTACGCAGGGGGTTTATAAACAACATACATCAAAGTTTCATAATGAATTAATAAATACCATTGTGGAATTTCTTCAGCTATCAAAAGTTTCATTATTTTAATTAATGCAACAATTTTTCGTATTTTACAATTACAATACCACATTAAAACGATGCTTTTTCACAAATAATGGCTCACCTAATCGTCATAATTACAGCTTCTGAGCAATTGATTATTTTCGTTTAACAACGGACCACCGTGCGAGTTAATTTGGTGTTAAATATGTGGATTAATCGTATAGCTAGAGTGTGGATTAATCGGATTTTTCTGATACACGTCGAGAATATCATAACTGGGAATGTTTACCTGAAATTACAAGAGGAATATTCTATATTAAGTATTCAAGGGATGTTTAGGAATGGGTATTGATACTTTCAGCAGGATGGAGCACCTACGAATTTCATACACCAATATTTTATAATTATCAGGATACCTCCATGATGTGAGGACCTACATTGAGGGAATTCTGATGAGCAGATAGGACGGAGTGAATATTAGGACACTGAATTCCCCTGCACTCGCCTCGATTTGAAGGATTCCTTTTTGTGAAGATACATGAAACGCAATGTTCATAGCAGTGAAGATAGATGAAACGCAATGTTCATAGCAGTGAAGATAGATGAAACGCAATGTTCATAGCAGTGAAGATACATGAACGCAAAAAATTAAGTAGTAGTGAAGATACATGAAACGCAATGTTCATAGCAGTGAAGATACATGAAACTCAATGTTCATAGCAGTGAAGATACATGAAACGCAATGTTCATAGCAGTGAAGATACACGAAACGCAATGTTCATAACAGAGAAGATACACGAAACGCAATGTTCATAACAGTGAAGATACACGAAACGCAATGTTCATAACAGTGAAGATACATGAAACGCAATGTTCATAGCAGTGAAGATACATGAAACGCAATGTTCATAGCATGAGATCAGATGCAATCAACGAGTTGAAAGCATCCAATGAAAGTGAATGTACGCAAATGCCAACTGATAATTTTCGCACCGTTCGGCAATTTCATCGGTCGGTTATGAGAAGATGGGACAGATAGGACGCAGAGAATATAAGGACACTGAAGTCCCCCGCACTCGCCTCGATTTGTAGGATTTCTTTTTGTGAAGATACATGAAACGCAATGTTCATAACAATGAAGTTACATGAAACGCAATGTTCATAGCAGTGAAAATATATGAAACGAAATGTTCATAGCATGAGATCAGACACAATCAACGAATTGAGAGCATCCAATGAAAGTGAATGCACGCAAATGCCAACTGATAATCTTAGTACCGTTTGCAATGTCATCGGTCGGTTTCATATGCGTCACCTGGATAATAACGGTCAACATTTCGAATACTTCCTGTAACTGACAAAACTCTACAATTGCATAAATTAATTTGAACAATGAGACATTATTAATTGTTTATGTAATAATTAATCAAAACATTCATGATTTTTGGAACACCCTGTAGTTTGGAAGAATACTTGGCGAATGAAATAAACACATGGCGAATTAGAGAGTCGCAGCTCAGCCTGATGATGTAGCAAATAATTCATTTGCAGTTTGGAAATTCGTTACAAGATAATTATTTTGAAGTATTAAAAATATTTCTAGTCACTGAGATATAGCAATTGCAAAAGCGTGCTGGTTTTCACTTAATGGCTTCACTTAATGTAAATGGCATTCACTTTTTTTAAAAAAAGAAATGTTTTTTCCTTTATTAAATGGATGGAAACCGTATTTCATGGAAATGAAAAAATTACAGTTTTCAAAACTATAACTTTATTCCAGAAAGAATAGAACGAATTGTTCCATTTAAATGGAAATCGTTCTCTTCTCTCTTTTAATATTTTTAGCATTCTTGTTCGAAAATCTTTTGGCAGTCTAATTTGTATTATTTTACAATTTACTCTCTTCGTTGTGAATACAAGACGAGATCATGCAATTTACTCTCTTCGTTGTGAATACAAGACGAGATTATTGTGCAATTTACTCTCTTCGTTGTGAATACAAGACGAGATCATGCAATTTACTCTCTTCATTGTGAATATAAGACGAGATTATGGTGCAAGTTACTCTCTTCGTTGTGAATGCAAGACGAGATCATGCAATTTACTCTCTTCATTGTGAATACAAGACG
>BGPR01004464.1:46562-56843 GCA_013235015.1 Araneus ventricosus | reverse complement strand
AGAATTTAAATCAAAATAGCTGAATTAAATGGTTCATAAATTGCCGAGGGAAATTGTCAAAAGTTTTTGCGACCTCATAGTCTACCTAGGTGACTTTATTGGGGTTATAATTCGTTGATTGCAGAAACGCATAACAATATTATTGACTATATGAGTCAATAATATCATTTAAACTTTAAAAAACAGTTATTAATTTTTTAAATCGATCAATAATTTTTTTTCACCTAGTACCAATAATCGTATTTTTAAACTTAGAATCTAGAAATTAAGTTATTCGTAAATGTTATAATTTAATTAAAAAAATGAAGCACCATACATAAACACCTCAAGGATTCAAGTAGATTTAATATATCTATAACATGAATTAACTTGATTCTTGCCATTTCTTCACTCATTATGTAAATACCTCTTTGGAATGCGAAAACAGCATTAAAGCAATTTTGAAAAAAAAATTGTCTGGCTCCATTGGCTTCTTCAGTCAATGATTCAATTAATCAGATTCAGAATGCAATAAAAACTTATGGAGAAAAACCAGAAGCATTTTAAGACGACCAGGGACCTTCAAAATCAGTTTCTAAAATTTTCAACTAATCAATTTGAAATTTTGCAGGGAGGCATAGGAGCACTATATAAGATAACACACAAACTTTCACTGCAATTATTTCTGAGTTATGGGTATAAATGTATTTTTTAATACAATTAATGGCCTTTATGGTAAATGTTCCAGGAGCTTCAAATTTTATGACATTTTATACAAGTACATATATGGAGAAGAATTTTTGGCATTCATATAGAAGTAATTTTGTTATTAAACTATAAATATTTTCTGCCATATCAAATATTAGGCATATTTTTACCAGAATCAATAGTATCGAGTTATTATTTGAATTCATTTTGAAATTCCTTTCTGATACAAAAAATTTAATCCCAAATTTTATTTGAAAAGGGTTTGAGTAACTAATTAAAAAAATTAGAATGATTTCGAGTAATTTTGAAGCGTCTGGAACATTTGTCATAAAGGCTATTAATTGTTATTAAAAATTACATTTATACCCATATCTCAGAAAGAAATAAATATATTGCAGTGAAATTTTGTGTGTTGTCTTATATAGTGCTCCTATTAGTGCCTGCAAAATTTCAAATTTATTAGTTGAAAATTAAAAAAAATGATTTTGAAGGTCCCTGATCTCCTTCAAGAAGGAATGCAACGTAAAAAGAAATATTTCATAAATCGTCAACCAGTGTTTTTGTGGAGAAAAAAATTTGAAATGGAATGTTTTTAACATTTTTCATAGGCTAATACTACAACAATTAAAATCATTATTTACTTAATATTTTATTTTCAGATTTTTTCTAGATTGAAGCTGATGATGAAGCTCAAAATGTTAATAGTTGTTACAGCTTTTCTTGCAATCTATATACTTAAAAGACTTCCAAAAACTATACACCAATACAGCAAAATATGCATTCTTCAATAGAATTAAATTGTAATTTTCACTTTTTATACTAAATCTGCTGTATAGTTCTTTTAAGCTAATAAGTAACTAAAGAATTATATATAACTAAATAACGAATTTCAATAAAAATAAATAGCTTTCATCAAATTTCCAACCAACTGAATACAAAGTTGATGTGTTTCTGAAAACGGATTCTTTTTCAAACAAATAATCAATTCTTGAACTTGTGTTTCTAAAAACTCATTTCTTTTTCAAACAAATCATCGATTCTTGAAATTGTTAAAACTTTCTGTTATAATTTTTTCCGTTGTACATTTATTTAAACAAATATGTATTTGATAGTTATAAGTTTTAACTAACGAATATCGATTAATTTTTTCCAGCTTTTTTTTACATCGGGCTCTTTTTTTTAAGTTTAAAATTCTTTTTTAAAATTGATTTCCGTCTATTTCATATACTTTAGATTTTAGGTATAAGTTTTATAAATTTATCCTTTTCTGATATTATATTTACTAGCTTTTGTAAAAAAATATTTATTAAAGAATGAAACACAAATTTTAATTTAATGCTTACTGAAACTTCAAAGTTTATTCATTTCGGAAAGGTTCAATTTTAGAGCGCAAGTTGTTTTGATGAAAGAAGCTACTGTCAAAACAAATTTTGTGATCATTTATTCAGTTTTAAAATTTATGCACATTTCGAGAAATAAATTCCTGTTGATATTTATTTTCTCGATGGTCATGAAAGACTAGTTCCATAACTAATCATTTTTGTAATATTAAAGAGTAACAAATAAAAAAAAGTGCAACTTCATTCTTCTCAATGAAAAAAACAAATGTTTTCTCTTTGCAGAAAATGATTTATTTTTATACATTTCTTTCATTGATTGTTATTTTGGAAGGAGAAATAGAATTTCCATGATTATTATTTTATTTATAGGTTATGTAATCAATTACTGATAGAGGCTTGAAGAAATTAGAAACAAATACAACTTTTAAAAGTGTTCCATTTGAAAATGCTTTTTTAATATAATTAGAGCGAAACATATTTAAGTTTAATTTCTAATTTATTTTGAAAACTTCAATAAATCTACAAGGATGCAATTATTTGAAATGGATTATTTTTGGACAAAGTCGGCGTTTAATATCTTTTAAAGGTATAATAATACGAAAATTGTTACTATTTGATTTTAAAATGGTTTTTTTATGCATAAATAACAAAGAATAAAATAATCAATAAATACATTTAGGCGATGCCCGATGAAAATTAACATAATTGTTTGTTAAGGTTCAATGCCATGCTTTATACGAAGTGTGTTCTTTTTTATAAAGATTTTTTTAAAATAATATTTAAAAAAATCTGACAGAGGGATATGCTGCCAAATTCAAAATATCCCGGTGAATGTTATGCAATAATTAAAGATTTGATTGTTCTTTTTATTTTTATAAATTTTATTTTACATTTTATTTAGCATTTTTTAAGAATCTAAATAAATTATCGGCATAGGAAAGACAAATAGTTCTTTCTCGCATTATAGAACTCCAAATAAGTCAAGATACGAATTCTAATTTTCAGTTCTTGAAAGGTGACTAGCCTTTTTAATATGTAGAATTGTTCCTTTTCAAGAAAACTGTACTTCAATAAATATTCATTATGAGTTGTTTGATATTCACGTTCTAATTCGTATTATTTTCTTTTGCAGGTAAAATTAAAATGGAATCCTATCGAGCTTATATTTTATTAGTTTCCTATAGTTTTCATAATAATAATTCGAAATGATTATCCGGAACCTAAGTTATTATTAAAGCATTAATTTGTTCCGCAGAGACAAATTTCGTTTTTTTTCTCATTGAGTTTTCCTTTCAACGCTTCTGATATGAGACGGATAGACTTTTTTGATATTTTGCTTTAAAATCAGCTTTAAAAAAGAGTCATATCATATATAATTCTTCAGATGAATATGGTGTATATTTGGCATCATACTGTTCTGCTTCAAAAGAAGAAAAATTTAAGTACTTTCTAGCAACCTCATCGAAATTTACAAATATATATATTTATAGTAAGAAGAAAAAGGTTACATAGAGATTTAATTTTACATTTATTAAATGGAATTAGAAATATTTAGTTTCTAATAGTATGTCGTATAATAGCATGTTTATATAAATCTTAGATATTGGTAGGTATAATAGTTTGATATTTTCTTCTTTATTCTCATTTTGAGATGATTTTGGGACATATTTCCCATTTCCTTTTGTCCAACAATTGGCTTCGTAGAGAGTTAGCCCACAAATCTAGATTAATACGACGAACTAGGCCCAAGGCTAGTTGGCCACTTTGATTGTTGGAATTTCAAATAAGGATTGTCTATTTCAAGTTTTGATAGGTATCAAAGCTAATAGTTTTATGTCAAATCTTCTTTTGTATTTCGAATGTATGATTAAATATAGGATAATTGAATTTAATCTTCATATTTATATATGTTGTAAATATAATGCACGTTTGCGTAAATTGCTAATGTGATGTTTTTTACTATATATATATATGATAAAAATATATCTCTTCTCAAAATATTATATATATATATATATTCTTTCGCAGAGGGTTGGCGCCACAAAATTCAGATTTAATGCTACACATATCAGTTCCCAAGGTTGATAGGCATTTGATTGTTGGAATTCCGATTCTAGGTTGTCTTTTTTCATAGTGTAATAGTCTTTAATCAAACTATCTTTTGTATTTCATTTGCATGATTATTGATAAGTTAATTTGACTTTAATTTTAATTCTTAGATTAATATTTGTATATATTGAAAGTATAACACATGTTTTGATTAATTGAAATATTTAACTACATATATATGTATATATATATAATATAAATCCAAATATAACTTGTATATAATCATACAGAAATAAAGTAAACAAAACATATCAAGAATCAAATCCTATACTAAAAAATCATTATTAGAACAATACATCAATTTCAAATAAAATCTAAAAAATAGAAAATACTAAAGATACCTTAAACAAAAAAATCAAGTTTAAGCATTTATATGTCAACAAGTAAAAAAACTCTGTTGTTATTAAAGGTAATGAAATAGGTTAGACCAAGTAAATGGAGTTTTCAACAATTAAAATGGCAGCTTGGCTGTGGACAAGCTTTAGCCAGGTTAAATTAATTTTGCTGTACAAACCCTCCCTGTTACTATTGTTGCCGAAAAAACAAACAGGGTAATTTACCCTAAAATGAAAGAATGTAGAAGGAAAAGTCTGATACTAATATATATATATATATATATATATATAACAAATACGAAAACAAACATAGCAGAAATGTAAAAGCAACATATACAAAATAAACATTCATAAAACAAAATGTCAAGAAAAAAAATCTGCGGTAAGAAAAAGCCGAAAGTGGTATATATATATAAAAGGGGAAGATAAAATAATATAGAAAAATATAACACAAACGCAGTCTCTCCATTTTATTTTAACATTTTTGACTTTCATGATATTGATATATATATATATATATATAAATTCTCGAATACTAATTATTCCAGATAATTAGTAATAGGTTCTTCTATTTTTCTTATAAAAAGTGAGTTTAAAGATAACTTCCAAAGCTGATATTCGGCTACTTTTACTTGCTAAGCAAAATTGAATTTTCTAACAATTCAATCAAGAAACTCTCACTAATTAAATTTTATCACAATCGAAAGAGCAGTAGCGGATTTTGTCATTACGAGGCCAAGGGCCCAAAATTGTTTTGAGGCTCTTCCCCCTTCCTAATGTCGTAAATTCATCGTCGGCTTAGCACTACGATTTAGTCGCATAGAGAGAGAATGCCGAGGCACGAGGCGGGCGCCTCCAGTGTCTATGCGAAAAATCGTCACTGCCAAAGAGAAAAAATATTTGATAGTGCCTAATAAAAATCGTATGAGAAAGTTAAATGAAAAATGTTCCAGATATTAAACTAATATTCGAAAATCTAGAAATAACATTTATATGGGGAATTAATTGTTATAATAGAGACATTGGTTATACCTAGATTTACATGAAACACATTTCATGAAAATTAATTAACTTAAGTGAATGTCTTATAAAGTGAAGTTTAAGGAATGTTCAAAATGCAACTTATGGAAAGCGAAGCCATTATTTCTGCGGAGTAAAAGATCTCTGCAGTAGATTTTGCCATAAGCTCAATATTTTTTTAAAAAAACTTTTAATTTTAAAATTACTAAAAAGAAATTAACAAACAACGAAGGTAATAAATTCCTTAAATATAATAAAGAAAAATCTTTCATGATAAGTACTTATTGTTGCAAAGATGTAATGTCGGTTTCCTGCCTAGCTAGTCTTATAGTTGGGGAAGGAGTTTTACAGGGGTTAGTATGGAGTGACGGACATCGGCCATTCCGGGACCCCGACCTTGGCGACTTGGCGACCCTTTTCTCGATATCTCTATTGGGAAAGGAAATACGCTTGAATATACGAGAAAACTCCATGTGACGTCATGGCCTGTCGGAGAGAGTATATAAGGGCCGCGTTTGGATCAGAGAGGGTGTGTTGATCCACTAGAACGACTTGGGAGTTTCGTCTGCAGTGCGAGGTAGAAGCCGGTGAGCCGAGCGTTGTTGAAAGTGCTGACATTGTTGTTATTAGTGATTTTCTGACTGTTTGTGTTGTTAAATCTCAAAGTGCTGAACTGTTATTACCTGTGATTGTTGTCTGTTTACGTTGCTAATCTCTGCAATATCTCTTGTCTCCTATTACCTGTGCTACGTGTTTTCCTGCACATTTGTGAATAAACCTTCATTCTCCATTATCCTGAGTGTTGGACTGTTTACACCGTACACCCACAGAAAGACCTTTGTAACAATATCGAAAGAAAAGATTCTAAATCTAGGTTAGGGTGGTTAAATAAACCAGCATGAAATAGTGAAAACAAACCCAAAAGAATTAAGCACGAAACGACAACTATTACAAGGATGAGAATAATAATAATTATAAAAAATATAAAAAGCATACTGCTGAATATGTTAATAAGTACCCTTTTTTTACGTAATGTTATAAATTATAGCAAAGTCATCAAGTTTTTAATTGCTAAATTAATATCTTTTATATTTATTCTAAATTCTTAAACTGGTTTATTTTATGAAGAATGAGGTTTTTGAGTTTTGAAAGTGTGATGGAAATAAACCGCGATTTGATTTGGATGCAATTAGGAGCAACTCCACTATGCACATTTGGAGATACACCCATTCTCATAAAGCATTACAGAAAAATCCATATAATACCTTGTTTCAAAATTTAATATCGCATTATAAGTATCTATCCTATTAAAATTCGAAGGTAAAAAATAGCATATGTATCTATGTCCTTCTATTTTCTCACGAACCACTGAATCCTGAAACTAGCCGTGAGTACCAAAAGATGGAAAATAATCCAAGGAATCCATTTCGACTATTGAAATTCCGAAATTGTAATTAGTTAAAAAGATATTAATTAAAAACGTCAAAATGAATGAATTGACGTGCTGCCATCTATTGGCAGCATGGTGAATTCATTCACGGCGGATTCTTTTTTCCCCCCTATTATTAGTTTTCGCATCCGGTGTGGCATTTTTTTTATTTATTTAACGGAAGTTGGTATTTCTTTTTGACCGAACTTCTGTGTTTGGATTTATTAACAATGGAAAAAATCGTTTTCATGCTTTTTTTCTTTCTTTTTTGTATTAAAATGTTTAACTTCGTAACGTTGGTTAGGGAAAGTAAGTGACAATATTTGTTGATTGTAGAGAAAAACGGAGGCTGGGCATATGAAAGTATATGGATTCCAAGGTCTCACGTGACCTCACTTCTCTCCGCCCGGGAATATCCTATTATTCGTGATAGCCCGTGCAACTCCGGGCCACACAGCTAGTTCGGTTATATAACGTGTAAACATAACAACAATCCTACGTATAACAAGTTCAGTTATACGTAGTACTACCAGAATTTTTTAAAACTGAAATTGGGACACTGAGAGGGGGGGGGGGTTCTGAAGCATCTTAGGGGGTCAAAATATCTTATAAAATTCTAATAGGTGATTCTCAACGATCCTATTTCATAACACTTGCATAGAGTTTGAGGCAGTGAAAAAAATTAAGATGTCAATGACAAAGAAGATACATTTTTTTAATGTTTAGTAAATCAAAATACAGTAGAACCCCGCTAATCCGAACTAATTGCGACCGGTGCCTGTTCGGATTACAAAAAATTCTGATTACCCGAAATTCCGATAAAAATAGAAAAGAAAAAGATGTGTGCTATAAAAATGTAAGTTATAAGTACTCAGTATTACTATCTCTTGAATCGATGGTAGTTCTGAATCTGTACTGCAACTAAAAAAAATGTCAGCAGCCAGTGATGATTTTACGTGGGCGAAGCACATGGCCTCGATGGGCCACAATCTTCGAGCATAATAAGTTGGGGTGTTAATCCTGATGATTCTTTGACCTAATATGGAGAGAAAGTTAGTGATGCCGTGCAGCTGAAAGGGAAAAAATATTAATTGATGAACTTGCCTAAGCAATTCATTCATGCATTCATTCATTCAACTTTTATTCTGTGCATTCATCCAGCCATTCATTCATGGAAAAGGAAATATAAGGGATAAAAGGGAAAAGAGAAGGAAAAAAATGTCACAATGAAAGATATAATTTACTGAGTATCGAAGCCATGGGACAATGTTACACAAAATTGTTTAATAAAGTCGCGGAAGAAGTTACGGCCAAGTTTAGCTGATTCTAGCCAAGTTGAACAGGGAGAAGCAAACAAAAGCGAAATTCTTCCGCTTATTAAATGTATCCCAAACTGTGAAGACGCAACTGAACACACTCTAACTGAGTGGTTGTCTTGTGATACTGAAGCCAATCAGTTATATACAGATGAAGAAATCGTCTCTCTTGTTCAGAATAAGCCACAAGATGACTCTGATCTAGAAGAAACTGATGAGCCAGAGAATGTTCTCGTTTCCCATTCTTAAGCTGCAGATGCTCTAGAAATAGCACTGCGATATATAGAGCAGAGTGAAAATACGACATCAACAGATGTTCATTATGTTTATGAGACGTTGGCATAATATTGCTTCCAAGTCGAGAATAACATCACTTCGTTAGACAAATCCGACAAATTTCTTCACCCCAAAAGATCGTTATTGTAAATGTGTATGTGATGTGTTAATATAATGTGTTTTTATTAAATGTAAACGTGATCCTCGAATTATTGCATTAGTTTCTTCAATGTGTACAAAATTATACATACTGAAAAAGTACTCTTTTGTTTTTAGTATGTATATTTAAAACTTTTCAGGTAATCTTTTCAATTGCATATAATTTTCGAAAATAAAATCGGTTCGGATTAACTGGAATTTCCGATTAGCGGGGTTCTACTGTAACATTAATGAAAAATAGAAGAAAACAAAATTGGCACCACTTTTTATTTTTAGTTTGAACTGGGCCTGGATAAGGAGTTTCACCCACTTTCTCATCTCCTTTTTCGGTTTCTTTCGGTTGATACTTTTCGGATGAGACAATTTTATCAATTTTTATTTTTTTTATCGAATTTTGGACAGGATAAAACGGAATTAGCTTTGACTTTCTGCGGTTCTTTTACAACTGGCACGGGCAGCCTCTCTCTCTCAGCTGTCCAAATGGACCTCATCAACGAATAAAATCTTTCATTGCCGAACTGCGAACAATGCATTTTTTTTCATTGACGGAATTGCATCAGCTATTTCGAATGCGTCCGATTTTTCCTGTTAAAATTCCGTCTCGGCGCGTTCACTGGCGTAAATCCGGGCGCCGGATCCGAAGACCGGATTTTATATCTGTTTTCATTTCAATAACTACCAAATACTACGTCTAATGTTTATCAAGCAAGAAACTACATTTGATTTCTGGAGGCATAAAACTAGCATTTAAGCCTTTCGGAAGAAAATACCAGTTATTTCCAAGAAGTTCTTGATCAATAGCTTTAGTAATCTGGAAGAACTGTAATCTTAAAGATCTAAGAAATGGTATAAGGCACACGAGAAAAGACATTATCTGTCAAATTTCTTAGCTCCGACCACTGATCGATAATGTGATATAAGATCAACTATTTTGTTCGGTTTTGATCTTCTATTACTCATCCTAGTAAATGTCCTGTATCTTCATGATCTTCAGTATCAAATCATTTTACCATGATGTCTCAGGAACGAAATTCTCTATCCCCACCGTGCCAAGAAGCACCGAATTTTCCAGACAGTAGTCATTACAGCCGCGTGCTTTAAATAGCTGAGTTATAAGGAGCAGAACAAATGCAAATTTAAAATTCACGAGCAGACTTTCGTTATTTTATGGTTGGCTGTCTCTGCACCATTCCATGCTGCTAACCGTGACGTGTCGGTGCTTCAAAGGGGTGTCGCGTTTCTGCCATTTCCCTTTTGGTCAGGAGGTTTCACGTGGAGAGGGGGATGGTCATGGGACTCTCGTCTTCCGATTGGAATTCGAGACGGGTGGATGGAAGACAATTCCCGGACAGTAAATAGAGGCTTAAGCATGTGATGAATTGCCTTGTGGTTTGTAATATCGGTTTGTGGATAGGAAATTACTGTCTGATCATGCCGACTTACAGCCGTAATATTTTGTTTCCGCAATTTGTTTTGTCTGAATTTTGTGACATCGGTTGATTTCTGTAAGCTGATAAGCGGTTAAGTGATCTCTCAATTTTTCTTCTGTATCTGTATAACGTAGGATCATCCGTAAAAATCAGAATTCATCTTGGAGTGTGTAGAGAAAA
>BGPR01004464.1:32285-46552 GCA_013235015.1 Araneus ventricosus | reverse complement strand
GGAAATCTTATTGCAGATTTCAAAAGTCTGACAGAGTTTGAAAATTGCATTTCTTAATTTTAGTTAAAATTTTTAAACAAGCTTTAAAAAATTATTTGATGGTTTGTTTCAGTGAAACTATCTAGTATGGGTGCAATCAAAAATGTTGTAATAAAGGTCTCGAATTTTCCTGCAAATACAAAGAGGTAATCTGAAAATTTCAAGCGATGAATGTAAAAGAAAAAAAGCCCCATGCCCTGTTAGAAAATACATAGTAAATTTATCAATAGTTTAAACCATCATTGGCCAACAACGGAATGAAGTCTTTGATCTGAGTTATTGTAATTCTTTCCAAGATGCAGTAATTCAAAACTAATAAAATAATATGGCACTGGCATGTTAGGAAGTTCTGCTATTGTTGGAACTTAAGTGAAGTGATCGGCTAGCTCGTTACTCGGGTTGTTGTTAAGAACTTTTATTCAGAATAGGCCAACTAACTCTCCTGCTGAAAATATATTTTGTTGAATATCATCGAGTTTAGATTTAGGTTCCTTTTGATGGACTACAAGCTGTCGGTAAAAATATTAATACGGAATCCATCTCTGAAGCCCAGTTGGACACAAAATTAATTAAAGTCAGCTTGGCTTGGAACACAGAGTTGAAATGTTGCATACCTTTTCTGTTATTAAGATAATGATAAATAAAATTCATAAAAATATATGGAGTATTAAAACTTGTAAATCAATATAATAAAAATTCATAAATAGTACACACGCTATAGAAATCCCAATTTATTCAAATTTTTATACGCAAATGCTATAGAGAATAAGGAAGGTGTCATGACAATTGATTAAATAGTTATTTTTTGTTAATTAAAAACTGGGTTTCTATATATAGAAGATATTATTTTATTTTTAGCGTTGCCATTCCTATTGAATGAAAATATTGTAGATATTTTGAATCAATTTATTTATTTGCGTTCGAGTGTTTTATCAAATTTTGTATCATTCTTTGAAAGCCATTAGCAATTTATGGAAAAAATTAGCTTTCAGCAATTTTTAGAAATCGTTTGGGACGGCTTGTTCTATTTTGTTTGAAAAGTTTTGGATGAAACTCATCTTAAAGAAAAATAAAGTTGCAAACGATAAGAAGATTTTGTGTATTATTTTATATTATTTTGCGTAATATTTCATATAAAAATATATTTTACATTAAAAATATTATATATATGTAATAATCTCACTTAATTTTACTTTAAATTCTAATATTATGTATTTTAAAATCTTACAATAATAATGTATTCCAAAATCACTTTTCTTAAATTCCAGTTTCGAGCTGGAGGTATATTAAATCGCGCATTTTGACATAATTATTGCTAAAAAATACTTTAATCGCTTCCACACGCGCCCACAGAAATCATGAATCAGTGACTTATTGGCGCCATACTTTTCCCTAAAATACCTACGTAACTTGCTAAAAATAGCTAATATTCCCTTCACTTAATCAAGTGTCTATATGAAAATCCCCTATCAGAGAAAACGCAGGGATTTTTCGTTCTCTTTTGGCTTGTAAACCTCGCGTAAGATGGACGTATATCTGCCACTCTCCTCATTACGTGATAATTGATTAATAAATGAAAATTAGCTCTTTTCTCGGCCTGTTTATTATTTATTAATGACTATATCATACGAAATTATTATATATATATATTAAAAATGTATTTTTACTTTCTTGCTTATGAAGTTTGCACCACGAAGCTGTCAATAACTGATTTGATATGTGATAACTCTAGCCTTTGTCATGGCAAAAGGTCTTCAAACTGTGGTCACAAATAATGAAGCATAAGGAAAGTTTCGTAGCAATTAATTAAATTGTTAATTTTTTATTAGTAAAAAACAAGGTCTCTATAGAAAAGACATTGAGGTGAGGACTACATGGCTCCATATGCCTTTTAATTTTTTTACCAAACAATTAAAATTTGGTCAATGCAGGTCAAAGCAAACATGTACCAATATTAGACATGAAGTGAAGATATTTTCATCCCATGAAACGCCGGGATAATAATAATAATAATAATAAATATAATATAATCGAGCAACAAAATAAAATAGAACAGTTCATATCATTAAAAGCTGTAAGATGTAACATAAGAGGGGTATGTAATATTTTGGCGAAAATTATTGCCGTTTTTAAACAATATTATGAAGTGTGCCATCGCAGCTTCTTCCATCCCGAATACCAGATCAAAGACTTCATTCCGTTGTTGGCCAATGATGGTTTAAACTATTGATAAATTTACTATGTATTTTCTAACAGGGCATGGGGCTTTTTTTCTTTTACATTCATCGCTTGAAATTTTCAGATTACCTCTTTGTATTTGCAGGAAAATTGGAGACGTTTATTACAACATTTTTGATTGCACCCATAGTTTCAATTAACAAACTATCAAATAATTTTTTAAAGCTTGTTTAAAAATTTTAACTAAAATTAAGAAATACAATTTTCAAACTTGTCAGACTTTTGAAATCTGCAATAAGATTTCCAATTAACTTTCCCAAGAAGGACAAAGAATTTTAATTGTATTTAGCTAACTTTTTTCTATGTCCAGTGTTTTTTTACATATCTTTTATATGTAGAAACATTATTTAGACACCTATAGCAAAAAGTATTTTAGTGGAATATTTATTAAAGGCAAATTTACTGTAATAATACTGTCTGGGCAATGCAATCAGGTTTCCGAAAATAATCCCCTCTCACTAAACTGTTAAAAATATTTAATCATTAAAAATAACATTAAATAAACGCTGAAATTCTTTAAAGCTTGTTTAAAAATTTTAACTAAAATTTTAAAAATACAATTTTCAAACTCTGTCAGACTTTTGAAATCTGCAATAAGATTCCCATCCCGAATACCAGATCATTAACTTGAAAAATGTTTTTTTTTTCATGTATCCATTTATTAAACGATATAAGCAGACTTTCAAAAAACTTTCTGTTAGTCCAGAGGAGATAAAAATGGTCGGTATGGTGATTATTGAATAGAATCCCCTTCTCGTGTTTGAAGGAAAAGGTCTAACATTTTAGAGATAGTCAGAAAAATAGTTACAATTGAAGGAAATGTTAAAAGTAATCAATTAAAAGGTTTTGCTAAAATTGTAATAAATTATCCAAATTTTACAGTCAATGCAATCCAAGTCAGCCATATTTTTTAGATTCTTAAACACAATATACACTTTTAGGTACAATACAATTTCTGCTTGTTCTGGATTAAATAAATCAGCGGGAGTGGTCTCCTTTAAACTTTCTCTTATACTTTCTAAGTGGAGATTCGTCAAAATCTCGAGTTCGAATTTTTTTGACGATTGCAACACTTTCTCTCTGTATACTTCGTATACGAGAAAGTAAAACAAAAAAACAAATAAACCTGAAATCAAATATCTGTTGCCACGTTTCAAAAAATATTACTTTGAAGCAGGCGCGATAAAATAGGCAATGCAATGAATACTAAAGCGAAAATTCTGCTTTGGAATTGAATTCCCAAGAAAACAATTTATACTACCACAACCGTAACAATTGCAAAAGCGCGTGAATAAATGATTTGCTGAAATAATGAGATCGGTTTGATTTACAACAATAAAAAAATTGTTAACAATTGATGCTTGAAAACATTATTTATTGTTGTAAATAAAATGTACAACAATAACAGATTGCTACCAATACGCATGCGAATGAGAATCGGATTAAAAGAAATTGAATATGCAATTTGAACGCCTCTTTTTGACGGATTTGGTCCAAACTTTTATACGGACCTACATTCATAACGATAAAACTGTGTACCAAATTTTATCCATTTAGCTATTCAAGTTTTTGAGTTACAGCGTTCACATGACCGCGGACATACAAATAGAAAAACTTCCCGTGGACGGATTTTGTCCAAAATTTGATAGAAACCTACAAATTATGTTCAAAGACCACATACCAAATTTCATCCCCGTAGCTCTAATAGTTTTCGAGTTATCGTGTTCACAGACAGACACACACACAGACAGACATACAGACATAATTCCAAAATTGTGGTTTTCGGACTCAGGGAGGTCTAAAACGTGGAGATCCGTCAAATTCTCGAGTTCGAATTTTTTGACGATTACAATGCTTTCTCTTTGGATACTTCGTATACGAGAAAGTAAAAAAATAGATTTAAAACAGAGAAAAAAAGCATAAAAAATTTGACTTCTTCATAAATATTAAAACTGGGATAATTTTTCAGATAAATTCCAATAAAATTAGTGATTTGTTAGAAGTTGATTTAAACACTGCATAATTTTTTTTTATTATAGTTCCTACAATAAATCTCCCAAGCTTTTCTTTTTGTATCTAAAACTATCTTTTAAAATTTTTTTTCCTTTCTACAAACATTGTCTTTTCTCTGAATCGCATAATAGCATCCTTGGAGGAGTTTAATCTTTGCAACCTTTTGCAATTTTTAACGAGTCGATTACTTTAATGCTTATGGATTTCATTCAAAAATTTTTAATAAAACATCACGCATTTTTTAAATTCTTTTTGAATGAATCGAAAGGACATTTGATGGTAAAGCAATTTAAAGCGTTTAAAAATTTATATTATATGATCATATCATTATTAAAATGTTTTTTTTAAATATTTTAATCGTATTTAGTTTTAAGGTTAGGTTAACGTCCCGTTTTCGAAGTAACACGAGGGCTATTTAGGGACGGACCTCGTAATTTTGAACCACCATCAGATGACGAGGACGGCACCTGATCTGGCACCACCTTCTCCAAACTTCCGCGCCACACCAACGGGAGGACGTTTTGCCACTATGTATGATTTAGCGTGCAACAGGCTCCATACACGGCGGATCTTCAGTGGAATCGAGTTTCGAGCATGCGCCCTTCCGGTCCGCATATTTACAAACCCTACCTTGATATAACTGAGGCAGGAAATCGGCCAATATCATTGGCTACGAGGAGCAGTGACGTCGTTTTCAGCTCTCGCACGTAGCGTACGGCAATCATAACAAAACAAGAGTCGTCCTACTTTTCTTCTCCGTTTCCCCACAGTTGAGCACAGAAAACATTCTTCCGTGGGTTGTAATATTTTTTAAAATGAAATTATTATTTAAAATATAAAAAATAAAACATCCCACACTGTAAGAAATTATACTAATGAAAAGACTGATGATAACAACTTTGTTTGAAGGGTATTAACTAACAGGTTAATGTTGTTGGGATTTTTTGACGTCATTCCAGTGAAAACAGTTCATTTGATGTTTCAAAGTCAACTAATCTAACTAGAATTAATGCCAAATAATACTAAAATTATTAATTATTATTATTAAGGCCAATAATAATAAAACGGGAAAAAAGGATAATCGCTAGATTAAATGAAATTGCTACGTAGGTGCGTATCGTAGAACAAAATTCGCGAAGTCCAAGCAACGGAAACCTGAACTAATTCAAAGTCCACATTCAATGTCTTGTTTTGTTATAATTTCCGTACGAGAGCAAAGAACGACGTCATCGGCTCTCGGCGAAGCGAGCCAATCATATTGCCCGATTTCCTGCCTCAGTTCTATCAGGGTAGGGTTTGTAAATATGCTTCCGGTCCCATGTTCGATACCTTACCACTAGGCCACCGTCGCCTTTATTTAGTTTTAAGATAAAATCAGCTGTTAATAACGCTTTAATTCCGATGCGACTTTTTTCTTCTAGCTCCTTTAAAATCGGGACTTTTTGCAAAGAAGCGACATGAATTGGACTCTCCCAACCTGGGTGGTCATTTTCCCCACACCCTGCTATAACCTTCCCTTAAGGCGCACGAAAATGGGCTGTGGTTGGCGAGGATAATTGGACCCTCTACCGCGCTTATTTACTAAGTGATCTCAGCACCCAACATCCCCTCAAAAGAAGCCAACCGCCTCAGACCGCCCTTCGTCGCTGTTAAGGGGAAATTTTTTGACCGCCCCGGACCGCCTCGCTTGGTATGAGAGGGATAAAGTAATCGTTATTATCTGTGAATAGATACATAGTCGCTATGTGAATCAATATTTAAGATGAACCCTTTTTACTTTCTCGTATACGAAGAGAAAGTATAGTAATCGTCAAAAAATTCGAACTCGAGATTTTGACGAATCTCCACGTTTTAGACCTCCCTGAGTCCGAAAAACACAATTTTGGAAGCATGTCTGTCTGGCTGTCTGTGTGTGTGTCTGTGAACACGATAACTGGAAAACTATTAGAGCTACGGGGATGAAATTTGGTATGTGGTCTTTAAACATAATTTGTAGGTTTCTATCAAATTTTGGACAAAATCCGTCAACGGGAAGTCTGTCTGTCTGTATGTCCGAAGTCATGCGAACACTATAACTCAAAAACTTGAATAGCTAGATGGATAAAATTTGGTACACTGTTTTATCGTCATGAATGTAGGTCCGTATAAAATTTTGGGCCAAATCCGTCAAAGGGCTGACTGTCTGTCGGTCTGTATAATAGCATACTTACTTGTTCAACTCCATGCGCATGCGTAAATGCCTGTGCAAAGAAGGGAAACTTCGAAAACTTGGCAGTTTGCCAAAAACCAATTCTGGCGGCGAGATTTTGTAAGGAAGCAAACATTTAAGGCGTTTCGTTTTACTTGCGTATTGGAAGCAATCTCTGCGCATGCGCAAGCTATTCAGCGAGCAAGCTATTCTCCTGTTTTCTTCTCCGCACGCGAAATACATATTGCGAAGTTTTAATACATACGTATCTTTTTGAATATGATTCTTCACCTCAATATTTTACTATCACCATAATCAACAATGAAAAACCTTCTGATAGTCATTGCCTTCTGGGTTACAGTTGGTTCGAACTTTTTATCAACGCAGGGGGAAGGGAAATGACAAATGTTTGAAAAGTATACGAGAAAGTTTAGGGGAGGTCACTCCCTCTGGTTTTTCATATAATGAGCAATTGATCTATCTAGAATAATTAAGTTGAAAAACTCCTGATTATAAAAGTAAGTCCAAAGTCTTTAATATTACAAATGCTGAGATTGTTTGCCGTTAGAAATTCCCTTAAGGGTCATCTCTTGTTATTTTTCATCATTGTAATCACTAGTTTTTAATTTGCAGTTAAAATCACCTATATGTGAAGCAAAATTGTTTGTACAATTGTAGTAATCAAATTCAGCAAGCATGACATCAGTGTTAGAGTCAGTATCTATTTGGAGAACAACAGACTGGATTAATAATATTATTTATGAATTTTTACTTTCTCCTATACGAAGTATACAAAGAGAAAGCATTGTAATCATCAAAAAATTCGAACTCGAGATTTTGACGAATCTCCACGTTTTAGACCTCCCTGAGTCCGAAATACACAATTTTAGAATTATCTCTGTCTGTGTGTCTGTGAACACGATAACTCGAAAATTATTAGATCTACGGGGATGACATTTGGTATGTGGTCTTTACACATAACATGTAGGTTTCTATCAAATTTTGGACAAAATTCGTCTACGGGAAGTCTGTCTGTCCGCGTTCATGTGAACACTATAACTCAAAAACTTGAATAGCTAGATGGATAAAATTTGGTATCTTACTAATTTTGTTAAGAAGTTATTAAGTTCAAAAGTATGCGATTATACAGACCGACAGTCAACCCTTTGACGGATTGGGCCCAAAATTTTATACGGACCTACATTCCTATGATAAAACTGTGTACCGAATTTTATCCATATAACTATTCAAGTTTTTGAGTTATAGTGTTCACATGAATGTGGATAGACAGACTTCCCGTCGACGGATTTTGTCCAAAATTTGATAGACACCTACATGTTATGTGTAAAGATCACATACCAAATGTCATCCCATAGCTCTAATAGTTTTCGAGTTATCGTGTTCACAGACAGACAGACATAATTCCAAAATTATGTTTTTCGGACTCAGGGAGGTCTAAAACGTGGAGATTCGTCAAAATCTCGAGTTCGAATTTTTTGACGATCACAATACTTTCTCTTTGTATATTTCGTATACGAGAAAGTAAAAAAGGAAATTATGTAAATATTCTTCTGATTTCTTATTATAAAATTATATTACTGTGGATATTAGCGTTTTTATGTTTGTGTTTGGTTTTCCTTTTTCTTTTAAAATAATGCTTTTTGGATGGCACTGATCTCCTTTGTCTTTTGTTGGGAAATTTCGGGCTAGAGAAGCTATATTTGGGGTAATGCAAAATTTTTACAGAAAAATTTCCCAAATATTTTGAATCCATTTCGAATAAAGTCCTCTGACTTTCATAAAATGGGCTAGAAGGGATACCTTGTTTGCTTAATTCGAATTCTCTCTGAGTTTTTCTTAGTTTTGGGGCTTCCTTAGAATGATTTTGATTTGTTTTTTGTATGCTCCTGCAATTGCGCGCTACTTAAGCAATGTATATATTTTATTGTTTATATTTTGTTGTTTCTGTTAAAAGTTTAATTTAAATTTATTCTACTTTTTCTAGTTGATTGTTTTTAAGCATTACCGTGGATACTGCGGTTTCGAATACAATATAAACGGAATTATCTGGTCTGAAACTCGCCTCTAGGTCATTCAAAGTGAAACAACGGTTCTAACATGAAACTTGCAACGGACGTATGGGAAGTAGCAAACTTAAAATAACAGAAAAAATTAATGCTACATGGAAGAAACTTTTTTTAAATTTATATTCTTAAAAGAGTCGTTATCAAAAAAACAAAAACAGGAAAGCATTATTATGAAATGTTTTGTACAATTCTTAAAGTTTCAAAATTTGGCGACTTTCCCCAAGATGTATATTTGATTAATTTTGCCATTATTTGGATTCCAAATAAAATAGAACTTTATAAACAATTTTTTCGTATGAAAATGCAGTTACTCATTTCAGTGATCCACACAATTCTCATAATTACTCTACTTTAAATATTATTTCATCAAACTCATTCATACACTGTCCTTTAAACTTGCATTTTAATATTTGTGGATTCTACTAGAACCAGTGCATAGATTCACTTTAAATTGCTTTTGAAGGGATAATACAAATAAAAAATAGTGCATATACGACATATGTTTCGAAAGAAACACCCATCTTCTATTTGGTTAAGATACCGTGCCTTTAAAAGAAGTTACGGTTAATTTTATCATTTTAATGCCATAAAAAGCAAATGATATAATTTCAAGATTAATTTTAAAACAAAAAAAGTGGTTCTCAAGTCCATTATTCCAACTACGAATTTAAACTTATTGAGTAGCAAAGTCAATGAAATAAAAAGAAACACTAATGTTATGTCTAGCTTCCTTCGCATCAACACCAAAAGTTACGACGCTTTTGAGTTTTTGCTGCATGAAAAATAAGGAATAACAGCAATTGCCGACTCCCCCTTTTCTTCACTGTTAAACAATTTTTCAGTTTGTTATTATTCTTTAATCTTTCTAGAGTTGAAAACTATAACATATATCTTATGCCTTTTTCACTTTATGTAAATCGTAGTTAAACTCTATTAGTTTACAAATCCAGAATGAACGCTTTCTTTCTTCCAAACGAAGCATTTCTCCAACAGCGGAACAGTCAATGATTTTTTAAAACTAATTGTAATTCTTTATAAAAATTGAATTTACTTTCAAGTGTAAATACTTTTTAAGAAACCTTAAAATACCACTTTCAGAAAAAAATAAAAAAATCATGGGTATTTTTTAGTATGAGGAAAGTTTTCCTCTCTTATTTCCCAGAATTTTTATTCAGAAATAAAAGAAGAAAGAACAGAACCACGGAATTCGTTTCCAAGTGATTTTGCCAGAGGCAATCATTTTTAATACATATTGATCTCGTCTTTTTAAAAAAATAAATTCTCGTCGTAAACCATAAAAAGTGAATTATACTGAAAAAAAAGCTGAATAGGGAAAAAAAGTTGGTATTCATTTTCAAAGCTTGAGGCAATATACACACTATAATTTCATTTAGGAAAAAGATTTTCAATGAAAAAAATGTAGTCACAATCTAACTAGCACAAAAATATGAGAATATGTATTTCAAAAAAAACGTCGAAGGACATTATTTAACCTTGTAGAAAAGCAATTTTTCAGTTTGCTTTAAACGTTCAGGAAATATGAAAAATGAAAAATTCACGTCTATTTGTAGTTTATACTAAAACTTCGTTGCCGCAGTATTTCATCTTAAAATAAAATATAAACAATTAGAAATCGTCTTGAATCCATGTTATTACATTTTTAAATATTAAGCATTTTTTAATATATAATTTGCATTAATTATTTGATAAAATTATTATTTCTGAAGGTTTTTACTAGTGTTCCTTAAGCATCGATGGACTATCGACACTATCAAAACCAAGTCGATAGTATCGGGTTTTCGGAACTATCGACTGAAATAATCGATAGTATCGACTTTCTCAAAACTATCGACTGGAACTATCGATAGTTTCTAAACTAGCGACTGGAACTATCGATAGTTTCAAAACTATCGACTGGAACTATCGATAGTTTCTAAACTATCGACTGGAACTATCGATAGTTTCTAAACTATCGACTGGAACTATCGATAGTTTCTAAACTAACGACTGGAACTATCTGGAACTATCGATAGTTTCTAAACTAACGATTGGAACTATCTGGAACTATCGATAGTTCCATATCCATGGTTCGGCGTGGTAGCTAAAAAGTGATTAGGTTTGATATGAATTTTATACTAGCGAAGGAATCTAAAATTATTTTTACAGAAATTATAAATTTGTTTAATGAATAGTTTTTTTAGAAACACAGTAACCCATTTTCATCAAATTCACAAAAGATTTGTGATGAAATTAAAGAGTTTAAGAAAATCATTTTTTTAAATAAAAATTCCTATTTCGCGAAAAGAAGTTGAGCTGAAATGATTTTGTGTAGTGCTACAGTTTTAAGAAAATAAGTGAAAACAATTTCTATTCGAAAATAAACGACAAAAGCTCTAGTCTTTAAAGCTAAAATAGACTGTGCTGGCTTAGCCGTAAGGTCTCGGGTTTGGGGCCTATTGCGTATGTAGGCCTGTTGCACGCTAGATCATACAAAGGGAGCCAAACATCTTGCCGTTGGTGTGGTGCGGGAGTTTGGAGAAGGTGTGACAGCTTAGGTGTCGTCCTCGTCATCTGACAGCAGCTCAAAATTACGAGAACCGTCCTAAAATAGCCCTGCTTATATAGTTGCTTCCAAACGGGATGTTAATATAAATAAACTAAAATTTGAAAGTGATGTGAAAAAAAGATATGCTTATTAAATAAGCATTCCTCTTAAAATTGAGTAAAGATAGTTTTATGTAATAGTATTTATTCCCAATCTTTTAATTACACACGTTAAGGTATCCGACTGTGTTCGGAGATATTTTTTTGAAAAATAACTTATATATATTTTTTAATGTTATTTTTCAACTGCATATGTTTTAAAACTATGAAAATATTGTAAAATTATTCTTTCAAAGTAATATTTTTTAAAAAAACTGAGAAATTTGAAGAAAAATGGCTAAAATATTTGCCTTACGCAAACAGCCATAGAGAAAATAATATTTTAAATATACATAAATTCTTGTAGGAGTACAATTTTATGACAGTTATCTATGTTATGTTCTAAAATATTTCTTGTACTTCAAAATAGTTTTGAGATATAGCTGAACATAGTTACTAAACTGGTAAATTTTCATAAAAATGCTTTTCGTTTATATTTAAGCACTTAAAAATAATGCTTGATTTTAAAATTGACCTTAGTTTTCAGAGGATAACATCAAGCGTATTACAGCAAACAATCTCAGAAAATTTCATATCAATATTTGAATAACTTTTTGAGAAATCATTGTTACGGTCGACAGTTTTCCTCAAAAATATCATTTCTCCGAAAACACATTTAAAGTTTTCATGCAACATAAAATAATAAAACAGCTGTAACTCCATTTGTAATTCACGTAGAGTAAAAAGTGAGACAGTTTTAGAAAGCTGGTTAAACAGGCTACAAAATTAAGTCATAAAAGTTTTTTGATAATTTCATCGAAAACGACGATTTTAAACCAGTCGGATACCTTAATGTACACTTCTAAATTAGAATAATCTTCATTAACTCATTTAAAGAGGTAGATTATTTTATTATAGCTTTTGTTAAAGAACGGACATGTTTTTTTAAAAAAATAATTATATTTTAAAAATTTATTCCTAAGAGAAGTTAGAGAAAGAAAACTTTTTTTTCCATATCGAAGGCATTGTACACAATTTTAAAAATATAAATGTGATGATGCATTTAACTGTCTAATACTATTAGAAAAATAAAAAAAAAAGAAACACTGAACCGCTTTTGGCTTTGTGACTGCATTTACCATGGCAACAGCTTTTAAAGTGGTCAAATGACTGAAATATTGAAAAATACTTCTCACTTTTTATGTGAAATTTTCAAACAAATTTATAAAATATATTATATAGTAATATTTGTATCATGAAAACCATTATTTTAATGATCAGATAATTACTTTCTTATCATAGTATTCAAAGAGTCTGATTGTTGCAGTATATAAAAAAAATTTATAAGAAATATTTTTAGTTTATAAAATGATAGAAAAATATTTTGAAGGGAAGAGTCTATGGAAAACCAATACTAAGGAGTAGTTTGATGGTGTCATGCATATTTAGTGTTCAGATTTTTTACTTTCTCGTATACGAAGTATACAAAGAGAAAGTATTGTAATCGTCAAAAAATTCGAACTCGAGATTTTGACGGATCTCCACGTTTTAGACCTCCCTGAATGGAAAAATACAATTTTGGAATTATGTCTGTGTGTGTGTCTGTCTGTGAACGCGATAACTCGAAAACTATTAGAGCTACGGGGATGAAATTTGGCATGTGGTCTTTAAACATAATTTGTAGGTTTCTGTCAAATTTTGGACAAAAATCCGTCAGCGGGAAGTCTGTATGTCCACGGTCATGCGAACGCTATAACTCAAAACCTTGAATAGCTAGATGGATAAAATTTCATACACAGTTTTATCGTCATAAATGTAGGTCCGTATAAAATTTTGGGCCGAATCCGTCAACGGGTTGACTGTCTTTTGGTCTGTATAATCGCATACTTGTATCTCATAAGCCCTTTGGCTTAGATAAATAAAACTCGATATCGCGGATGTAACATTAATTATATATCTGTGCCCAATTTTCATTTCAATCGGTTGAAAAACAGGTGTTCAAATCGCGTATTTAGTTCAAATTGCACATTACGACTGTGTGTTGGCGAGCGTTTCGCTTATTTTACTTAAGTGAGTATGGTTGGCGTTTGACCTTGGCGGAAACTGAAGCGAGCCGCAAACACGCGCTTCGGTAATTATGGCCATGCCCAAAACGAAACTGAGTTTTGACATTCTCCAGATGGACTCCTGTGATTAACCAGAGGTGTAGTGAAATGTTGTGCGATATCTATAGTAAGATTTCGTACTCAAAAACGTTGAATAAAGTTGTGGTACCTCAGCGCGCGGAAAAATTTCGAACATACGCAATTTTTTTGCAAAATATTAAGTTTCTGGGAATTCATAAATTTTATCTGTTTCATTGTAAATAACCATTCATAATTTTTTTTCAAAATAACCAGGCCTTGGGTAAATACCCCAAAAATATTTACCTACCAACTGGGTGTTTACCCACCCCACATTACTGGTCGTATGCAAGAGAGTTTCGGGGAGGTCACTCCCGCTGTTTATGTAAAATTTTCAAACAACTCAAGCGTTGCATCTATAAAATATATTATATAAAATATACTACATAATAATATTTGTATCATGAAAACCATTATTTTAATGATCAGATAATTACTTTCTTATCATAGCATTCAAAGAGTTTGGTTGTTGCAGCATATAAAAAGTTTAGAAGAAATATTTTTAGATTATAAAGTGATAGAAAAATATTTTGAACTGAAGAGTCTATGGAAAACCAATACTATGGAGTAGTTTGCTGGTGCCATGCATATTTAGCGTTCGATTTTTTTTAAGGCTGAACAGAGTTTTCGATACTCCTCTTTAGTCTCGAAAATTCTTACTTTATATCTAGGTGTAATTATATGAAGCGTAATAAAATAAACAAATGTAACATTAATTGATGATAAATATTAAAGGAATTTAATATATAACCAGATACGTGACCCGGCGTTGCACGCGCTATCTCGAATAATGCGTCATTTCCTGGCAGAGAGAAGAAGTGAGGTCATGTGATACATGCCCAACTTTATCTCCTAAATAAATAAGGAGAAAAGAGC
>BGPR01004464.1:0-10143 GCA_013235015.1 Araneus ventricosus | reverse complement strand
ATATCATTTTAAATTTGTATGGGAAATGATTTTTTTTGTTCAAGAATTAAAATAACTTTTGTGCTTCAGCTTAAACGTTTGAACATAAATTATATCATTTTAAATTTGCTCGGGAAATAATTATTTTTTGTTCAAGAACTAAAATAACGTTTGTGCTTCAGCTAAAACGTTTGAACCGATAAATCTTTGATTGCCTAATGTGAAAACGTTTCCTAGTTAAATTAGCAAACACAAAAAATAAGGAGAATAAAGGAATTGGTTTATTTCATAATACCTGATTAAAGTTTATAACATCTTTTAGTTGCTTTTCGATATCATTTATCAATAAATGAGTAATTTTCATCAAGACCATTTATCATCACCATTTTCCTAATATATAATGCAAAGCCTATATCTTTCGAAAAAAAACCCCCTCTTCTAAATTACCATGCGTCAGTCATAATTATCATGATATTAGCTGGCAATTACGGAGACAAATTTAGTCAATTTTCCTAGTCTTTGTCGATCAAGAGTTTTTATCAGGGAATTTGAGATAAATGTGCTCGACGATAATAGGCTTCTTAGATTTTTAAACAAGGCAAATATGTTAATCACGATGCATTATCTCAGAGATTCGTCCAGGTACACATGGTTCTTGACAGTTTATATGTATTTCTACAAGTATAATCGTGATTACTACAGTTAACGAATAAATCTAAATTTTAAAATATGTTGTAAGTTTTGAATGTCGAACTAAGAACATCTAATTATCTATAAGTTATCTCTCTGAAACTATCATATTCATACAAAAGTTACAGTTTACATTGCTAATAGTCAAAAGCAACATTCGAAAAATATGAAGACTGCCAAAATTTTCATTTGATTTTGAGATAAAGCGCTGAATAAAATATATGCACTTATTTTAACTTCTTTTGAAAATTTATTTAAATTTTTGGTGGCTGAAATTTGCTTAAAATTTATTCTATCGATTTATTTGTTAACACATAGAATATAAATACAGAGTTTCAAACCGTAATTCACTCTTAAATAATACTTAAGTGACTCAAACTATACTATAATGTTTCTTTAATTTTAAATACAATGGTGATGGAATTTCATAGCGACAGTTTTAATGCTTTTGGTTGATATTTATTCGTATCCCAGGTTTAATGCTTTTGGTTGATATTTATTCGTATCCCAGGTTTAATGCTTTTGGTTGATATTTATTCGTATCCCAGGTTTAATCTCTGTAATTAATGTTCTATATAAAATATTGAATGCATAGAAATATACATTTTAGCACTTATAATTTTATATGTTATCTTTTGAGATGAAATTCTCATTTCAACATGACATCAAGGTTTAGCATTTGATATAAACTGAAATATTTTTGTATGCTTAATACAGTATTACCCCGCACCTACGTTCTCGTCTTTAAAGTTTTTCTGTCATTTACAACACTTTTTGTTGGCCCCTCAGATCTCCAGACCATTTTTACTTTCTCGTATACGAAGTATACAAAGAGAAAGTATTGTAATCGTCAAAAAATTCGAACTCGAGATTTTGACGAATCTCCATGTTTTAGACCTCCCCGAGTCCGAAAAACACAATTTTGGAATCATGTCTGTCTATCTGTGTGTCTGTCTGTCTGTTTGTGAACACGATAACTCGAAAACTATTAGAGCTACGGGGATGAAATTTGGTATGTGGTCTTTAAACATAATTTGTAGGTTTCTATCATATTATGGACAAAATCCGTCAACAGGAAGTCTGTCTGTCTGTATGCATGTTTGAGGTCATGCGAACGCTATAACTCAAAAACTTGAAAAGCCAAATGGATTTCAAGTTTTTTTCAAGATTTTTATACACAGTTTTATCGTCATGAATGTAGGTCCGTATAAATGGGATGCAATCCGTCAAAGGGTTGACTGTCTGTCGGTCCGTATAATTTTCTTTTGAAGAGAATCCGTTATCTCCACGCGCATGCGTACTGGGAGAACGGAGAGGAATTTCATTACGGAGTAGCGAATTACGTCAGTTTGTCCTTGAGCCGGTAAGAGAGGAAAATCGTTACGCATCTCTTTGAATTTCATTCTTTGCATATATATTTTTCAATCACTATAATGAAAAACCTTCTGATAGTCATCGAATTCTGGGTAACAATAGGTTCGAATTTTTTTAGCCACGCGGGGGAAGGGGAAACGGCACCTTTTTGGGGAAGTATACGAGAAAGTTTAGGGGAGGCCACTCCCGCTGGTTACATATGTATATGACTTTCCAAGATTTGCGTTTTCTCCCTGTTTACACCGCTATTCCTCTGGTCGCTTAAAAAATGTAAAAGATGAATTATACTGTAATGGAATTTTTTCATTTTCTAGAATGTAGTACAAAATTTGATTCTTTTTAAATGTAAGCCAATAGTGCTTTTTATATAAACAACTTATGCTTTCGTAGATAAAAAGCATTTAAAAGCTTAGGAAATCCCTTTTGTGATCAGGTTTCAATACCGTGATTTTAGAATAAATTTACAATATTCCAGGAAAAATTCATTAAAAAGTTGCGTCATGCGAAATTTTTTGCTGTATCCCCCCCCCCCCACACGCCACCACCTCTGACTAACTCGTGCAAGGATTTAACAAAATGAGGGAAGATTTTAAAAAAATTATTTAATTTTTAAAATGTATTGACATTTTACTGAATTCGAAATAATCTAAAGTTTAAGAGAACATAACTTACTGAATAATTATAATTTACATCTGTGTTTCTTAAGATTCTTCTAATTTCATGGGGAGGTTCTTTCCTTGGCACATTAAAATCTAGTCAGTTTCTCTAAGATAATTGTTTTTAAACAAGGAAGGTGTGTAATTCTAGATTGCATTTGTTTTGTTTCTACATTTTAAGTCTCTTCGTTCGAGATTTCAATTACATAATTTATTTCCGTTCATGATCCAGCCATGATTATAGATGGATAGAAAAAAATCGTATCTTTGTCTCAATTCTTGGGGAAACTTGTGTTTAATGCAATAATTGTTTAATAAATACATTCTAATAGGTTTCCTGAAATTATTATTATTATGGGTCAATAGCGCATTCAATAAATATAAAACAAAGCATGGAAACTTACCGAAAAAATTGTTTGATATCGAATCAAAAACTTAAACATTGAGCAGCTTTTCCCGTAAGAATATTTATCCTACATTTAATAAATGTAAAATTACTCAAATTTTCTTACAAAGTATGAATCTAAAATCTTGAACACAAGTTTTCTTCTTCTTTCTTTATCGTGATGATGTTAGAGTAAAATACTATTTTCAAATTTGACAGCAGGTTTTCAAAATATATCCAATAAAGAATCAATCAATAAAGAATATTTCATGTAATGAATATTTCCATGGAAATAAAAGTCTGTAAAATCAGCATACATAACAATCTTTCTCATTTATTTAATGACTCAGCTTCTCCTTTGAAATCTTAATAAAAATGAGATAAAATCTTTTTTGCACAAAAAAATGAAATTCACCTTTAAAAATAAAAAAGATCATTATCATTACATTTTATGTTTAGTAACAAAATATTCACTAATACCACACCCCACAGGTACTTAGGCTAAAATTTTCGTGTTACATCAGACACGAACCTCGTAGTATAATACATCCAATGAAAAATTGAAACCATTAAAGGCATTTCAAACTCTATCTAAAGGGGTTGAGGGAGGAGGAGTGGGGCATGATGATGATGATGATCAGACAGCTGTTTGCCGTAGAGGGCCCCAGGTAGAGCGCAGAAGGGGTTGAACGTTGGGAAAAGTCCTGGCAGACGAGAACCTAGAGGAAAGGAGAAAGGAAGAGATGTAGAAAAGTCATCTCTGACGTAGTCATGGCAACACGTTCCGTCCGGTTGAGGATTTGCGTAACATAGGGGACGGTTCACAAATTGAAATGCTTAGTCTTAACACAGTTACGAAATTGACTTTCAGACACTGGATTTTTTTTTTTTTTTTGCAAGTTTTGCTTCTCCACCTATTGAGTGATCACTGAGTATTATTTAATGACTAGAAATAAAACTTTGTGATGAAATTAAAATAACATATCAGAGTTGAAATATTCGCAAAGCAAAACATATGCAGTTTATAAAGCAGAGTTGGTAAATTTTTATCAATGTTCTGCGGGATTACTAATATCATATTAACATAACCTTATTTTGAAGTGACTTAACATTTGATCTGTCTGCACACTGAGACAAAAAGTGTGTCACTGTCCAGATTTCTTAAGTTTTTGTACAAATTCATTTTAAATTGCGATTAATTTTGCCTTTACTAAAACACATATAGCATCTTGTAATTTTCATGTGATTTATATAACAAAATAATGAATATAACAGTTCCTGATTTTTATGCGTTGTCATATAATAAAAGAATAAATAAATTATTTTCAATAAATGATTTGCTCTTATTTTTTATATAACGTTACGTACAGTCGCTATACAATAAAGAAATAAAAATTCGATGAAAATAATCTAGTTTAGCTTTTTATTTACTGCTCATCTTTCATAAAACAACTCTATCAAAATGGATAATTTATTCATATATTTCTACTGACATTTATCCTTTCTACTGACACGCAGTTTGAAGCGCAAACAAGTTCTTATTATCTTCCCGAGCTTAAACGGGTCAATGAATGGTTTTAGAGAAATTATGACGGTATTAATAGATTCTTATCATTTTCATCATGGTAACACGTTGTAAAGTGTAAGCTTGATTCTTTGAATTTTTATTTTTGTATGCTGATGAATCATGAGAAAACTTACAAGCATATTTCTAGTTGTTCAAATATCACTTTTGATAATTCTCAAATTTATAATGTGAGGTTCCTTCATTTTACAGCTCACATCTGTTATCAGCTCTTGCTTTGAAAAAATTGCCTCTTTCAATAATGAATGTTTTCATGACAATTTTAAATTACGCGGAGAGCTATCATAAAAGTAAATTAAGTTGCCAACTTAACATTTATTCTATTAAAATGTTTTAGGTTCAAATTTTTTTCTCAAAGAGGGGGCATTCATTTATCTTTCACCTAAAAAAATGGGACTAAGTGGACTTCCTGTAACAATATGAAAAGTTTGAAAGACTTTTATTGAATTTCCTCAAATATTCTGGTAAATTCTTTCTTCGGTATTCATTATCAGTTCCATGGGGCTTATCTAATGATTGCACTTTGCTGATGTGTGCAAAAGTTGAAGTACATCCGGACGAGATAAGTGTAATATTTTAAAGCCGTTGACTATTCGCAAGATGACAAAAACTAGCACTTACCAGTCTAAAGAAGGAGCGGCAACGATATATTATGCTCTAAGGACAGTTTTCCCGTGAAACACCGAAGTACTTTCGCCGTCACTGGTTTAAAAGCATTTCATCTTGAGGTGTGACGATCTACAAATTCAGAGAGGGATACCTACAAATTGCGTTGTTGAACTGAGAAGCTTTCTGCTTTATGGCTTACGCAACAAATATTTCTAACGAAAAAGAAATGAACTCAAATTATTTTGTTTTGTGTGAAAACGATATGAATTAAACCTAGAGGTGAAGCAAATGTATAAAACATAAAATGTATAAAATATAAGGTTAACATTTTTTATAAAGGAGTTCAACTTTGAGATTTCTATCTTTAAGGCGATTGAATTTTATCACAATCATTTTATCAAGCTACACCTCTTTTAAGATTAAAGGATTGCCTGAAAAATTATGCTCACAGATTAACATTTTCAACCAATGTCCATTGCTGTACTTATTTATGCTAACTATTTGCAAAAGAATGAAAATTGGGCTTTTGAATAAAGGTGAGCACACGAAATATACAAATTAAGTAACTGACAACGTGTTACAATATGAGTGTGGAGCGTTGTTTAAAGTTAATGTGGTTCCTGAGAGTGTTTTCATTAGTTATGAATGAAATGTAGTATTTAAGTGAATGGCAAAAGTGGTGCTTAATTGGTAGACTCCAGGTCAACAAGAAGTTGCACACGATCTGGATATCCTTCAAAATGTCTCATCGTGAACTTGGGACAATTTTTACTGTCTCGTATACGAAGTATACAAAGAGAAAGCATTGTAATCGTCAAAAAATTCGTACTCGAGATTTTGATGAATCTCCACGTTTTAGACCTCCCTGATTCCGAAAAACACAATTTTGAAATTATGTCTGTCTGTCTGTGAACACGATAATTCAAAAACTGTTAAAGCTACAGGGATGAAATTTGGCATGTGGTCTTTACACATAATTTGTAGGTTTCTAACAAATTTTGGACAAACTCCGTCCACGGGAAGTAGGTCTGTCTGTATGTCAGTGTTCATGTGAACGCGATAACTCACAAACTTAAGTAGCTAGGTGGATAAAACTTGGTACATATTTTTATCATCAGGAATGTAGGTTTGTATCACATTTTGGACCAAATCCGTCAAAGGGTTGATTGTCTGTCTGTCTGTATAATCGCATACTTTTAACGCAATAACTTCTTTAAAAAATTACTTTGATGAATGAAATTTGGTATGTGGCCTTTTTACCTTAATGGTAGATTTGTGTCCGATTTTTGTGTCAATCGGTTGAAAAACGGCGTTCAAATTGGAAATTTCGTTTTCTTTATCTTAAACTCAGCCCTATTGATAATCACGCCGGCTTCTAATTCCACTTCCGCACTGGATGACCTTTGGAAATCGTGGTATGATGTTTCGCTTATTTTTTCCCCACTGCTTTTGGGGTTCTTGTTCGTTTTACTGTCCTGTAGCTTATATTTTCTCTACATGTGTTAGGAGTATACGAGAAAGTTTAGGGAGACCACTCCCGCTGGTTTAAGCAGTGAATCAGTACGTGGACAAACTGGTCAAGGGCAGTCAAGAGCAAAAACTGCAACCAAAGACCGTTTTCTGGCACTTTCGACTGAAAGAAACCGTGATGAGACTATAGAAAAGTTGGTTTTAGATCTTGAGGCAGACACAGGAACTTGAATTAATTCAAGAAAACCAATAATCGGGGTGCCTCTCACCTCGTCTTTCAAAAGAATGTATTGTAACAAAAATCGTTCTGTGGGTGTATGGTGTAAACAGTCCAGCACACAGGATAATGGAGAATGAAGGTTTATTCACTAATATGCAGGAAAACACGTAGCACAGGTAACAGGAAACAACATATCTTGCACAGATTAGTAACGTAAACAGACACCTACTCACAGGTAATAACAGTTCAACACTTTGAGATTTAGCAACACAAACAACCAGCGAATAACTAATAACGACAATAACAGCACTTTCAATAGCGCTCGGCTCACCAGCTCTCTAGCTCGCCCAGCAGACGAAACTCTAAAGTTGTTCCAGTCGAGCAACTCTGTGATCCAAATGCGGTTCTTTTATAGTCTCCCCGACGGGCCGTGACGTCACAGGGAATCATCCAGTACATTCAAGCGTATCTCCTCTCCTAATAGAGATATAGAGAAAATGATGGCATTTTCTGGAATCTTCGATTTGTCACCAAGGTCAGGAGTCAAGGCTTGCCTGCTGCCAGTCATCCCATACTTACCCCTGAAAAACTCTCTTTCCAACTATAAGACTAACATTGCTGGGAAGCGACTTTCCATGTTCGTAACATGTTAACCATGTTCGTTTTGAGGTATAAATGTTTTCGCAAATCAATACAGAAGAAAAAAAATGTATGTTGCTTTTTATCAGAATTAATTGTCACATTATAAACAGTCTGTAGATCAACCGATTGTAATTTTGGACAGGAAATTATTATATACACTTAGGTTTAGTTTTCGATCGTGATCTAAATCCTCTAAAATAATTGTTGGGTCATCGTATCGTATAACTAAATCCAATTACATATGAATTTAATCTAAATTATTATTAACTAAATTTTATATGCAAATTTCATACATTTTCTTTTTATGTAGAATTCTTACTAATTTTTCAGTAGCAACACTGATATTACATGGAAATAAATCCCTGTAGTTCAAATAAGTTACAGTTTAAAACATTTGTATAATCTGTACCATTATAATTATCTATTTAAACATGCATTACTTCGATAATATCTAAAACTAACTGATAAGGATTTTGCATCATCCAGATTTTTGACTCTCATTGTAACTTTCTGTCATAATTTTTTTTACTTCACTGAAAACGTGATTTGTAATCAGTTGCATAAATGCTGCTTTAATTGTTATCATGTGTCAGAATTACAAATTAACTTACATTTAAAAAATATATATATGGTTGCTATGAAATGCATTTATACTGAAAATCCAAACCTACTTATCAAATTTTTCCAAAGCCGCAAGCTAGTCTTTTTATTAATTAAGTTTGATATATTTATATACTCCTTTCGATGCATTGCTATTAAATTAAAACAATTGTAGACGGACAGAAAAGTTACAGAGAGAGATCAAAAATTATGATTTCATTTGATTGATTTCATTTCGTTTTTAACTTCACATTTAAAAAAAAAATTGAAATGTCCTAACAATGTAAAAAGCATCGTTTGAAGGAAGCTCTTCCATTAGGATTTTATATTTAGGTTAACTGATGGATTGTTCTTACATTCTGCTAGGACATAGCCAGTGCAACTGAATTGCCCAATATACTGTGGTCACTATCCTTATGCATTTTATTGTACAACAAGAGCTTATAGTTACATAAAAATCAAAAAATCAATTTTTTCACGATATTTTGCACCGACTCAGTTAAAATCGTAAACCCTCGTCGATCTAAATGTATAGCTGTTACGGCTAAAGCAAAGAATGAAAGGTAAACCTAGGTTTAACCGGTTAAAGTGGGTTTTACCGAGGCTTTGTGGCTAAAGCCCGAAGATTTCCCAACGCTTCCAACTTTAACCGGCTAAAACTGGGTCTAACCAATCCTAGTCGGTTAAAACCCGCATTTAAGTTTTATATATTTATAAAGCAATATATTATTATGTAATTCATAAATAAAAGTAAACCATGATTAAAGACATTAATTTATTAATAAAAATTCAAATTAAATTAATCGGAGGTATTTTTAATTTCTATTTATTAATAAAAATAAATTAAATTCTCGTTTTTGGAATCTAAAAAAATCCTAGATTCCTAACATTCAATGAAGAAGCGAAGCTACTAGTTACCGGATTTGCTGAAAGCGAAGCCGCATATGTTTTTTTAAGTTAAAAAAATTTGCTCGGTTCGCGTACGAAAGAGAACAATAAAATGTTCACTGGTCACTCAAAACAAAAATCTAAACTATTCGCGTGCTTTATCTGACTAGGATTGGTTAGACCTAGTTTTAGCCGGTTAAAGGTGGAAGCGTTGGGAAATCTTCGGGCTTTAACCGCAAAGCCTTGGTAATCCCCACTTTAACCGGTTAAACCTAGGTTTACCTTTCATTCTTGCTTTAGACGTAACATAGCAATTAGATCCAAGCCTAGAATGAACATGGCTTACTTAGAACACCCACGCCGGCCTGGCTGAGTTTAAGGCCCGTTACTTGAGCCTGTCCGGAGTTTCGAGGACATTTACAATTAAATCGCTCATATTTGTATATATTTTCGGATTCAGTGACGGTGTGAATGAGAATTTTCTGTGCCTTGAATTAAATGAAAAAGTACGCATAGCCCTAAAATCATAACTACATGCTAATCATACAAACAAAAATAGTATTTTCTTTAACTTAATGACATTTTCTAACAACATTGGCATCACATGGCAATAAAATAATTTATGTGTTTTGAAACGATGACCACTTCATGAGGTCTATTCTGGTACCTCCGGTTGGGTTGGGTTCCGCACGTTAACAACGGAACCCAACCGGGGGTACCAGAATAGACCCCCATATTTGGCAATTGGCTTAGATCTAGTATTTATCGTTATACGAATAAACTCTCAAATAATAAAGGACTAATTACGAAGTCTTTAGTAATTCAGACAGAAAATAATGAAATTTCTCTTTACTAAACATTTAAATGATTTTGTATTGATTTGGAGCTTTTTTTTCATTATACAAATGAACGTTAATTTGGCCTAGAGAGAAAGAAAGGGGAGAAAAAGAAAAGAACAGCTGAAATCAATACATTCATTTTGAGACTCTTCACTGAAAGAATTCTCTCATGCGATATTCAAAATCTAGATTTGGCAGATTAAACT